>DWNE01004966.1:0-14533 GCA_018249875.1 Cecropterus toxeus | reverse complement strand
TTGCTTACAAATGTCCATGGGCGGCAGTAACCACTTACCATCAGGTGGGCTGCTTGCTCGTTTGCTACTTCATATGTGTAAAAAAAAAATTCTATTCATACATTTACAAGGGCGCGCTGTTCCTAATCTTAACACAATTCACATTACCATTAAATCGCTTAGAGCAACAAAAGTTGTCTTTAAACTGGACAATGGTAGTGAATATAAATTGCATCCGTCCTCTAGCGTGTTATTAACTTCCGAACAGGATAGCCACCGGAAATCGACCCCCGTCCCTTCCTGTTGGACGCTCTGTGTAGTCTCTACGTCTCTACTTTTGATTTATATTGTTATAGAGTACGTATTAAATGACTATTTTTGTTCTAACATCCCAAAGGCTTTATTGTGTACAATTACAATCTCGTCACATCTAACTGGACACCCGATTTTAAGTTTTTCAATCATCTACAGAAATAATTGAACTTTTTCAGCATAATAAGAAGTTAAAATTACTTTAAGGAGTGTACCTGCTAATACAAATTTCGTCAAAAGTGCTTTCTTTAACAATTTCAAAAACCAGTCCCCAATCAAACGAATTAAAAAAAATGCGTCTTTAAGTTTCAGTAACTTCTGGACCTCAAATAAACACATTTATATTTTTAACCAACTTCGAAAAGGAGGTGGTTCTATGTTCGATTATATGTAATTTTTTATGTTTGTTCAACGATTTCTCCATTACTGGACCGATTTTCAAAATTCTTTTTATTAATAAGTAAAGTATTGACAACAATATGTTTAGTCTCATGTATATATTTTTTTCTGAGAGAGCCTCGAAATTAATAAAATACTATCATAATTATATAAGAGGATCTCTCTAATCACATCCTGGAGCGATATCCTGTTATTGTTTCTCGAGGATGTCGGCCGCCTACTGCCAATGAGATGTTCATGCGTAATGCTGATAATGATCACATCCTTTCTCGATTTATTCTACCAAAACATTTAACATCCCGTGTATGATGACATCCTGTAGTCTCGTTGGATAAACGGGATGTAAGGTGTGTCGTTCATTTAATAAAAATACCGTGATAAATAAAATGCTGCTAAATTAATACTGCTAATATTCTTTCATAAAGTTCATCACATATGACGATTTTTTTCTATCAGATTGAAGTACCAAACGAGCATGCAGTCCACCTGATGGTAAGTGGTGACTGCCGCCTATGGACATCTGTAAGCGACTTCATATAGAACAGGGGTTCTATCTGAAGACGATCACAGATGCGTTGCTACTCCTGAGGACTAAGATGGTCGCCTCATATACGGCATGTATAAGCGAGCCGGCAACCACACCCTTCCAACGAAACGCAAGAACTGCTTCACGCTAGAAATAGGTGTGGCGGTGGTACCTCCCCGTGTTACATATGTGAGGATGTGTGTGTGTTTGTTACTGTTATAAGCTGAATCTACTGCTCAATTATTACCGTGGCAAACGTAAACGACGTGGGCGGAGTCGCGGGCATAGTTTAGTATTAAATAATAGTAGGCTCAGGCAGACGTAGTTAAAAAAAAATGAATTTCGTTGACAGCGCCATCCTTGAAATAGTTTAAGCGGTTTTGGATATTAGTGTATACTAACAGATGAACACATTTTATACAGGTTTAAGGTAGAATTAGTGTAGTTCAACCGGGAACATACTACCGCTCGAACTGTGTTTATGGTGAAGTATTTTCTGCGTGTTACTGGATGGGTAAGGTTGTTGGCTCACTTACGTATGAAGCACATCTTGTCTTTGAGAGTGGTAACACATCTATGATCGACTTCAGATAGAATCAATATTCTATATGAAATTGTTCACAGATTTCCAAGAGCGGCAAGTAACACTTTCTATCAGGTCGACTACATACTCTTTTCCTACTTCTATGAATATATCTTCTTTTTATAAAAAAAAAATATAATACTTTAACACCAATTAAGACAGCAATTGAAAATAAACATAACATTCAGATTTACCGCAACTTTACGTTTTTCAACTTTATAACCCGTTCTTCATAAACGAAGCGTATACTAAGCAAGCTAATAACCGTTTAGCTAACGGTGCACCCGCTTGCCGGACACGCGGCGTGCCCGCGGCGTTCCCGTCATCAAAGCGCTCTGCACAAACACTGCGACAGGACATTAAATATGCCCCTAATGAGTTATCATACGAGTACGGGGAAATGAGGAACGTTTATGTGTGCTGTCTTTTGATTGCATGTTATTAAAACTGTGAATGAATATGATTTTTTATTGTATGTTTATATGTAGGAATAAACAAATGGCTAGCATTGGTATCTTCAAAAATATTATAAAATGAACCTATGATAAAATGAACTCTTTTTTTTATAAATTCATAATGTTTATGATTCGATTTTATACTTATTGAATAAGATTATATTTTTATTAAGGTCTATAAAATTTCAGACATGGTCAATATCTACCCGAACATCACTATGTTTTTTTTATGTGTTTAAACTATGTGTATTTACGTAACAACGATTCAGGTATCATAAATTTATTGCGTATCTTTATTATATAAATATAATTATTGTTTAATATATTATATAGAATATTAAAACAAATTATGATCAACGTAACTGGGGCGATATATCGGCAAAAAAAAAAACAAAATCTGCATATCGCACATACAATGAGGGTTTCATGTGTCTATATTGATACTAAGAGTCCTGCTGAATGTGCAGTGTACTTACTTGAATGAAGAGCCACGAGGTGACGAGCGCCAGGCTGCTGTATTGTCCATTAAAACGGTAGTGATACGCGTAGAACGAGAAGTGATACAGGTAGAAGAATCTGTTGACAAGGAAATTTATGCATAAATATTGTGCACATATAAATAAAATGTCATGTTGTGCACATATAAATAAATAAGACTTTCGACGTTCACAGCCCCATACCAGTATTTTCTCCTATGTCGTAGTTAACGTGGACACACAAATAGGAATACACAAACACCCAGTCCCATAACAAAAGTATAAAATCATCATTTTGGGGCTTTATTTCCTATGAGACATAAGATTCTTTGCCGGTAACGTAAAGTGTCAAACGAGCTCAAAACTAAAACGTAAACGCACGATCCTCGTGGCAGAACGGTTCGATTTCCGGCCAGACAGACATCTGCGTGATGAGTTTTGATTCTGTTCTGGGTCTGGGTGTTTGTTTATTCGTCTTTGTGTGTTCATGGTACTAACGACAAAGGAATAAATCATAGTGTGGAGCTGTGAGTGTAAAGAACTTCATAACGCACTAGAAATGTAGAGATAAATAAGAAATATTCATAAAGTTACAGGTCGAACGGTATCTGTTTTACCAGGTCGTTGAATCGAAATACATATGTAGGTCGACGGGGGACGCACCACCGCCGCACTAATTTCTAGCGTGAAACAGTTCTTACGTTTTGATGGAAGGATGTGGTTGCCGGCTCGTTTATTTATGAGGCGACCATTTTTGTCCTCGGACGTAGCAACGCATCTGTGATGGACATCAGATAGAGTCCCTGTTGTAAATGAATTTGCTTACAGATGTCCATGGGCGGCAGTAACCACATATCATCAGGACTGCATGCTCGTTTGCTATTACAGTCTGATAAAAAAGTAAGATAACAAGATCAAGCAGATGTTTACCGAGGAAGAAGAGTCCGTGCAGTTACTATCTATACTCAATACCGCAATGTCCACCCGCACTCTAGCAAGACACAAACTGTATACGAGTTAGTAATATAAGTTAGTTCTAGTGGAAACAAGTATCGGAGCCGGTGGGCGGCATCAGTTACATCATATTGGTTCTCCATTGGACCCACCCCCTTCCTTTAGCGCTGTACTTTACTGATATGTAATAATATAGGTACCGATTATTCGACATTCGAATCTAAAATAGGTTTTTTATGTATTCTGGTTTTTGAAAAATATCTTTAAACATACTACACAGTTACTCTACTGTATTCCATACTAATTACTCGCCAATGTAAAGAGTCAAATACACTTTATTTAAGCCGTCATGAAAACCCTGTAACTACGCTTTCATTACAATAAGAGATACATTAATCCTTAACGTAACTGATATAAGCAACAATTGTAATCATTAATGATATTAGATTACTTTAATACATTTTGTAATACAATGTGTGTTTTTCGTACGTATATTGACATTTGTAATCAACCTTGCATAATATCTTGCATAATTGGTCTTTGCTGAAATCGGTTACATATGCGCAACTACCCCGGAGGACTAAATTGAAACACCTCGAATACGTCTCCCTTAGTACACCCTTTAGATCAGAACAATTATTACTATCACGAGTATATCACAACTAGTAACATCGTTAAAACATTAAAACAAAACACCCGACTGCTTAGAACGATTTTTTTGTTCATAATGATATATATTTAATTTACCGCTTATACGAGTTTTTGTCAAAATAGTGAAGTAAAATTATTACAATATATATTTTTAGATGGGTATATTTACTAGCTTTTATTTGACAAAGTAAAAAAAAATCGTTCATCCCCTTATTTTACCTCTATTTCCAGGCGCCATTTTCAAAAGTTATATAACCTATGTTACGATGCAAACTGAGACGATTCTAATGATATGTCATACGTCACAATTCGTTAAGCCGTTTGGGCTGTAGCGCGTGCCAAAAGAATGGACATAAATACAAACAAACATACATACATACTCGAAAACATTACGCTCTTTCTGACGCAGTCGGGTAAAAATGCTTCACATACGACAGCCGAACAAAAGGGAGCAACGACACACCCGCAAGATCCTCAGAACAGCTTCCATTCAGCAAGGAGCCAATCACACTGTCTCGCCTATTTCTATTCTCGTTTTCGCGATTAGGTTCGTTATCTGCTTATTTCGGTGGATAAATTCAGAACGCGAGGCGAACAAGCGAGCGGGAAAAGGGAAACGTCACCTCGTTATCTTGAAAAGGTTGCAATTTTATTTGAAATCGATATACACATTTTTCTTCGTTGCCAAATGGCATATGTGACACGAGTTTATTTTGTGGGAGAACTGCGGATGCAGGAACATTGTTATGTTAGGTTTGGCCCTAACCGTTAGAGGAACGGCTGGACATCCATTTTGTACGACCCGTGTCACCGTACCGGTCTGATACGGAATAGGTTCCGAGTTCGATCAGACAGGGTCTGGGTGTATTTGTCTTTATGAGTCCCCATGACATCCACGATATAGGAGAATATCCTAGTTTGGGGCTATTTTATGAGTGTAGAAACTCGTAGAAAGCATTGTTTTAATTGGTGTTAGAAACCTTACCGTAGAACCACGAAAAATTCGCTCGCATCGCATCAATGTTGAGCGAATTTCAGCAAATTTCGATACTATTAGCAGCAATATTTCGTCACTTCATTAGATCAGACACTTTGTAGGTGATATATTTTTATCGTTCGACTCCGGTAATACCACCCCCGCGAATATTTTTGTCTAAATATAGCAAAATAACTGTTAAGCAGCGGTTTAAAGGGTGTGGTAAGGGTGGCATACTTATCCGAGGCGTTCCAACTAAGTCCTCAAGGGTAGTAAGACATCTGTGCTAATCTTAAGTAAGACTGATCTTATCTGGGATATTTTACAGTTAGCTATGGGCGGCAGTAGGCATTTACCGTCAGATGGACAGCATGCTCGCTCGCTAGTTCCACAATAAAAAAAAACTGACATTTTTTATTATCGCTCAACGCTGATCCTTGCAACGCCGAGCGAATGACGCTTGAAGTGAATATTCTGTGGCCATCGGATTAGTTCAACTGCGAAGTTACCACTGCCAAATATATGTCTGACTTATATTTAAACTTATACTTACACATACTTAAAGACTTATAGCGTGAGTTTTAAGTGTTACGTTATGATTGAAAAGGTGTGCTAAGACAATAAATCGCGAAACGATCTAATATAGTCCTGTAGGGTAACAACGTGTATCTGACTAACTTCAGATAAGATTCTATATAATTTGACGACCCGCGTGACGGAATGGTCAACATACCGATCCAACGCGCAGTGGGTCCCGGGTTCGATCCCCGGCCAGACAGACATCTGAATGATGAGTTTAGATTACTGTTCTGGGTCTGGGTGTTTGTGTTTTCGTGTTTGTGTGTCCATGACACCCACGACACAGGAGAAAATCCTAGTGGGGCTATGAGTGTAGAAAGCGTCTTTTAAAAATTAAACGTGGAGTTGATCGAATATGAGCGGTGACACCATTTCGCTACGTTACTTTACTACTCATTATTTCAGTAGATTTACATAAATTATAAATAGGTAACATTAATTAATAAATAATAAAATAAACCTATTATCATTGTAAGAGTACAAAAACAACTTAAGCTAGTTCATGATAATCCATCGATACTAAGAATCGATTATCGGTTGTCATTTGTAAAACATCTACAAAGATAAGGTAGGGGGCCCGAACGTCGTTCTTCCGTCAATTTCACGGACAAGTCGCTTTCGGAATATTTTATTGTACTTTCATATTAGCGATTTGTGGACATACTTTATAGTTACATTATTAAAATACTGAAAAAATGTGTTTTGGCAGTAATTTTACATAAAATGTTTCTTTGATTACAGTTTATTTCGTATAAGTAGATGCTTATACGTAAGTATAAGCATGTGCAGCATTTTAAAGATAAAAAAACATAAACGAGGAATAATTGAGAAACAGTATCGAATAAATCTATACACGTACAATTCAAATCGTATAATAATTATAACCATATAACTCATATATTTATATGACTTTCTGGGAAAATATACCAGAACAAGTATCGTTATAATACTCAATTTATACATCTAAATTCCGCACTAACTACAACAGCGATGCATTAGTATAATAGCAGTGGTTGAAAAAATGCTTTAAAGACAAAAACCTCACTACATCCCCCGAGAATTCGTACAGGGATTGTATCTCACAGTTGACGCTCGTAAATCTCTAGTATGAAAGTGTCATTAAATAAACTTACAAACACCTTTTGAGGAGATTCTTGTCCTGAGTTCGTTTTCTTATTGTGTTAATTAGGTACATAACGCGCTCCATCCCGTTATTGTATAGCCTATTAACCTAGTGCTTGATTTCTATGTCTATGTATTTTCATCTAAATATATGTACATTCTATACTCAATTGTTAATAAACTCACACCGAGTTCGCAAGGTTGTGTATCAAAATATTTCCTTAATTTTCTAGATTGTTCTTACATTTTGAGAAGAAAGATTGTAAAATCAAGTTGTAGAACCAGTGTAGCTAGACGGGGAGGTACCACTGCTACATCTATTTTTAGCGTGAAGCAGTTCTTGCGTTTCTTCGGAAAGGTGGGGTTGCCGGTTCACTTACATATGAACCGACGATCGCAGTCCTCGGGAGTAGCAACGCCTCTGTGTGTTCAGATAGAACTCTATTCTATATAAATTTGTTTACAGATGTCCATGGGCGGCAGTAACCACTCACCATCAGGTTGACTGCACGCTTGTTTTCAATATAATTAAAAAGAATAATAATAAGCTCTTCTCTTTTATTTTCAAGCAAATTGTGACGTAGTGCGTTATCGGCCATGAATCTTGTAGAGAATCAAGCCCCAGTTGTGAGCGCTAAACCGTACAGCTTTGACGACATCAAACGAGAACACTACATTAAACATACATGTTAGGAAAGAGCGGCGTTTTCTTAATGTTATTTCGTACATAAATATTTTATGGCCCGCCGGCGCTTGCTTTAATAGAAATGTAAATGACGCAGCTGTCCAACTGGGGTGGATGTAAAGCTTTGGTTGATCTCTGTTAATACTGTTCGCACCTTAGAGGAAGTGCCGTTTTTTTGATGTTTCACAAGATGTATTTTTTAACCATTAGTTGAGTTGATGGACATTCTCTCAACCGAGGGTTGTGGCGTCATTTAGGGGTCATTGAATCAAAGGAACGTAGAGTTTCTATAAAGAACGAAGAGGATAATAGTTTAAAAAATATGGTTTATCTTTAATGTTATTCTTAAAATTTACCTTTCTTTACATCCACTGAACGTGATACTAACTAGTCATTTAATACTTGACTCACAAAAGACTAATTAAGAAGAACTTTGCCAAAATAAAACAGTAATGTTATTGCTGTGACAAAGTTTTACATAATCATACGGGGCTGCTAAAATCATTCTCTAGTAACGTTATTTAGTCAGCATTACGCGCATCAAACAGTACCTATACAATACCTATCATATATTAGAACTTACAATCAAGGTTCTAAATAAAAAAAAATGTGTTGAAATATTAAAAAATCGTTTATTCATTCATGCTGTTAAGTTCCGCTCTCGTCAGCGGCTATAATGTGATAATCAGGAGGGACTGACGGCTCAACACTGGCGACGTTAAGCGGCCGACTTCTGAAGGCTAAGCTTTATTAAATAACCAGATTTTGTCCGCAGTTTCAACTTTTTAATATAAACCTAATATCTCTAAAGTGTAATTGCAGTATTTGAGATTGATTTGTATTAAAAGAAAATTTGGAAGAATATAATTAAGATTATTTTAATCTTATTATATGAACCTGGGTTGAAGGATGTGGTCAGGGTGTGGTCATTCTAACACGAGACTGTTCAACTTAGTCCTCAGTGACAGCTATGCCTCTGTAGGTATTGTTGCTACTGAGAAATATGTACTTGACTTTAAATAGGATCCAAACGTACCTGGGGTTGATTACGGATCTATTTGGGCGACAGTGAACATTTATTATCAGGTAGACTCAGTCTGATAAAAAAAAGTCTTAGGATATGAACGTACACTGTTCAGGCTTGAAAGGTATTGTCAAAAATATTTTCCAACACGAGACAGTCTAACTTAGTCCACAGTGGCAGGTTTGCTTCTGTAGGAATTGTTGCCACTGAGGATCTGTAGTTGACCTCAATTGATACATTTTAATATGTTACGGGTACTCACGATATGCGGTTTTCTAATTTCTTTTTGCCGATATTTCGACCCAGTTACATGAATCGTGGTCACGGCGAAACTGCGGTGGCGGGGAGAAACCGTTGACAAGCACTAGTGATAGATTAACCTATCTACCCTACGTCTATTTCGTTTTTTCTTTAGGTTCCATGTCACGACACGCAACTCTAACTGTATCTTTACGCACCGAACTTTGCATTATTTGCGATTGGCATAAACTAACCACTGGATTCCACGTTTGCGCAAAAACGAAAACCGCATATCGTGAGTACCCATATTAAAATGTATGTTTGTTACTCTTTCTCGCAAAAAGTAAGGGTCGGATTTCGCTGAAATTTGATACACACATAGTTTATGACCTGGATTAACAGATGGAATACTCAATACAGTGGTAAACGTGCGTGTAAAGACCGAAGCGGTTGAAGCCGCGGGAATAAGCAAGTATAGTATAAATGCACATTAAAGTGAACAAATATTATTTGTTTCTTTCTTTCATATTTATTAAAAGGCGCATACTTTATAGAAAAGTATGAAAATACGAATAATTATTCCTACGAATAACTTATACGAAAGTATGATCGGTTAAAAAAATTACGTAAGAACAGCTTACAGCTTTAAAGATAACCATACCAAGTTGCAATTCGTTCTTGTTATGACGAAGACCAGACGTGTAGGTTTCTATACTTAGAGATAGATAGATCAAAAGTCGAATGCCCATTTACAATTTTCCTTATTACATCAAAATTATTCAGGAGCCGGATTGGAGGGGTGATACTGAATCTTGTTGAACTAACTCAGTGCGAAATCACTTTCGCCTCGGCCTTTGATCTCGAGTGCGCCAAAGGAATGTTATTCAGTAAAAACATGCAAATTCGATAAAGTATAACACAATATTCCCGGCTGCTGCCGAGACGCTCGCCACTATGCTCCGAGTACCCGAAGAGACTTTAGATATTACTTAGACCAGATCCAGATCTGAGATATGACAATTTTTAAAATAGATTCACATTTTGTAATATTACAGTGTCATTAAATTTACAAGCTATTCGTTCGTGATTTGTAACCGTGTTCGAATCTTTTTTTGCTTTCGACTAAAACAACACGTGGAAATAAATATTGTACTGGCAGTTTTTACCCGACTGCGTCTGAAGGAGAGTAATATTTTTCGATTGTATGTATGTATGTTTTTGTTTGTATGTATGTCCATTTCTTTGGCTCGCGCTACAACCCAAACGGCTTGACGTATTGTGACGTATGACAGATAATTAGAATAGTCTCAGTTTGCATAGTAACATAGGCTATAAATTTTGTAAAAATGGCGCCTCGAAATAGGGGAGGGGAAGCCGATTTTTTTACTATTACGTCAACATGGGTATCGAATGAAAGCTAGTAAATAGACCTATCTAAAAATATATATATTCTTAAACTTACACTTGACTATTTCGACAAAATTTCATATAAGCGTATACATACGTATATATATCATTTATGAGCAAAAAATTCGTTTTAAGCAGTAGGGATTTTTGTTTTAATGTTTTAACAATGTTACTGGTTTCCTTTAACTGAAGAATGACTAAGGTCCGATGGGACACTCTCATGGTGTCCGATGGGGCCTCAGGATGTACAAGTGAAACTAGGTTACGGATTTGTGGATGAATGTGCTCTATTTTCACGACTTAGTCTAGTTTGACTGGTATGTTTATTTTTATATCGATGGATAACTACCAATGCAAATATAGCATTTTCATAGATCATCCTATTCATGGATTCAAAGTAAACACATAAACTAAGGTACGAAGATGTTAAAACTAAACCAATTTCTGCTAAAAACATCGGTGTTGTTCATTCTGGTCTGACGGGACTGATAAGTTCCAGCGTAGTCCTCAAGGGTAGCAACGTAATTGCGGCTAGCCTCAGGTGACTCTGATCTTATCTGGAGTTGATTACGTATGTCTATGGGCAGCAGTGGCAACTGACCGTAAGGTACCGACTATCCAGTCCGTAAAACGACTATACTACTTCCATATTATAAAAAATGTAAATACAGTTTCATATTAAATTATGTCTTTATATAACTTAAGTTACTCAAGAGATTCGTATCATTTCTTCTCTGCGAATTATTCATAAAATTATCTAAACATCTAATGGACCACAGAAAATTTTAAATAAAAAGCTATTTTCTTTAAACGCATGAGCTTTGCTTACTGATCTTAAAACAAGATTCGAAAATATTCCTTTTACAGTAAAAGGGACTACATTTTTTTGAATATTTTAAATAGATACCTTTGTCCTTATATTTAACCTACTTCTTATAAAAGAATTTAGCTAACATTTTTTTTTCATAAAAACATATTAATATGCAAACAAATATACTATTTACGTGCTAAAAGAAGTAAAAAATAGACATTGGGAGTCCCACTATAAAAATGACATCAAAATTGAGTTCCAAAAGCATAAACTTTTAATTTTGTACCATAATGGAGCAATTGCGAAGTAAGAAGCGCGGGTAGCCACAAGCACCCGCAACCCGGGCCGACAACGGCACTAACGAAATGAAATTCCTAACGCATTCCATATTACCAGCCCTACGCTCCGCTACGGCACGGCTACAGCGTAGACTTTTCGTAGCGGACCTCGTAGCGTTAGGGAACGTCTACGACGGAGACAATACCAACTATCCAATAATTCGGATCGCGTCAGGAAAAAGGTTAGCATTCCTCGAAGTTTATTAATAACTCCCCTTCCACATAGACTCCACGCTCGAGAAAACCTAAATTGTTTGCGACGTTTAACGTTGCAGTCAACTAAAGTTTGACGACGGAATGATATGTTATAAAAAGCCTTATTTTAGCAGTCTATTGAAATTTTAATATAAGTATATTGTTTTATAAACTCAACGACATTACATTCTTTTAATCGATATTTTTTGTGTATAATAAAAAAAAATATTCAACTGCAGTATACGTTTTATTTAACAATTGACCACTTTTATTTAACAAACAGTAACTTTTCTGATACATTTATAGATTGAACATTAACATACCTAAAAAAATAAACGAAGCTTGCAATACTTATACATTACGTAAGTGGAAACGTGGATAATTATCCTAAATCATCTTTTGCTTACGCAAGCAGAGAACACATTATCCAATATCGACACACTCAATACGAACATCGCACAGCGTTTAGAGTTCCAAAGTGTATCTCTATTAAGATGCAATCTAATTGGTGTTAGGGAACACTACGGCATGCACGGAAACTTGGAAGTTTGTAAAGTTGGTGTCGATGTTGATCGCAGACGGAACTCCGCCGACGAATGCGGTTCAAGAAGCAGACAAACTTGCTCCTGTCCGCTTCGCTGCCATGGATTGTTGCTGCTTAATTTTAATACGATACTCGATTTCCAATGAGGGGATCGAATGCAAAGGTTGCACTGCGAATTTTTATCTAAATGCTTTTATAAAGGTACAACTTTAAGATAAAATATTAAATAGTCTCTAGAATAACTATATCGGCAAACTTTTTTACTGACTTGTCAAAGGTTATCTAATGGTTATATGTCTCACTATCGGGAATAGAGCTACCTTCACAACTTAGGAAGACCTGAAGAATACTCTACCACTCTGCTTTAATGCGTCAGTATATATGTAGATATATTATATTGATAATTGAAAGACTATCATATGTCTCCGTAGATCCATACAAAATCCATACAATGAAATTTCAATTATTTGCTTCATCGAACTTAAGAGGGTACTGAATACTAATAATACTTTAAAGAGAAAAGGACAATGTCGTAGAGATAGGTTAATCAAAATTCGTGACAACTTGTAACATAAAGACATGAAACCACAAAAAAGGGACGAAATCAACGGGACGGCAAAACGAAAGGCACCCGGCGGCGGGTCCGAGACGCGGCTGGTAATTTCCCCGAGGTACCACCGTCGTATGCTGACGATTTTGAAGGACGTTCTCGAGGGCTATGAAACACTAGCTTTGAGCGCCAATCGCTCTGCTCTGCCAGCGTCAACGTTAAACGATAAAACAAATGTATGTGTGAAATGTATAAGGCCACGAAATTTTAACATTTAGCAATATTCGCTCCACGCTAACAATTGAAGCGACAAGCGAATATTTCGTGGAAGGGTGGTTAAGACGTTTTTAACAACATATGATACGATATGACGTCGTTTACCATAATTACGACACCATCTGACTTTCGAAATACAAATCAAACCAACTCTCGTCTCAAGTACTTCATATTATAATAGATTAACACTTATTGCAATACTTATTACAATAAATTAACATCATTAAAAAAATATATATAACGATACCGTACAAGGCCACAAGTGCAAATCACAGTAAAAGCACTGATAACAAAATATTGTGGAACGTGGAACTACGGAATTATAAGCGAAGAACTGATTTATATAAACATATATCGCCGTTATACCTCTCTGAGATTGAGAGAGTAGGCCAAGCACAAATTGGTAGACTTCACATATCTTTGAGATTTTGTTTTTAATTCTCACCTGTGTAGGTTTCCTCACGATGTTTTCCTACGCCGTAAAGCAGTGATAATTAATTTATTTAGAAATTCTTCACATAAGAAATTTCTAATACGCATATAATTTTGGGGAAATCAGTGGATTGGATTTCGAACCTAGGACCCTCGAAATAAGTGGCCGAGTTTTAACCATTCGGCTATCACTGCTCAATATAATTAACATATAATTATATCACTTACAAAATCATCACCGTGTATGGTAGAGCCATATTTTATTACGTATGTTATGAATTATAGGGTCCTGGCGAATAAAGGGCAAAAATTGACATAACCAACAAGAATTCCAACATCGGTAACATTATGTGTAAAATTATTGTGTTATATAATTATGATTTTGAAATGTTACACGAAATAAACTATATAAACTTGTACACATAGACTACTCTGAAGCTTAGAAAATGTCTTACTTTAGGTGCGATTTACAGAAATTGCAAGTAAACCTTTAGTGGGCTTTCCATAACTTGATCGTTGTGTGTTAGCGGTCCTCTATATAAAGCGGGCAACGACAAAGTTTATAACCAACACGTAGAAGCACGTCAAATGTTTGGGGTCCTACCAAACAATTAAGAAGTCTGAAAAGTTATTTCAATACTTAATTTTGATATTAAGTTTTAGAAATAAAATACGCATTTCAACTATTTTTAGATTGATATTTATAACTAGTTTTTACCCGCGACTTCGCTCGCGTTCAACAGCGGGTAATAACTAAAACAACAAACTTGCACAAAAACCTCAAAAAAACTATTTCAATCTTTATTATTGCTTGAAAAAGACAACAAAATAACATAAAATATTCAAAACAGTTCAGAAGGTAGTCAATAAAATATTAATTTTAAGACTTTGATGCGGCTAGATTTTCAAATTTACAAACATGATTGCCAAAATATATTTTGTTAAATAAACAGTATCCTGTTTTTTCTATTACATCTAGGAATATGTGTCCAAAGTTTCATGATAATCGGTTTAGTAGT
>DWNE01004965.1:0-14534 GCA_018249875.1 Cecropterus toxeus | reverse complement strand
TGTTATCCTGTATGATACTTTTTTATTATTGGCAGTTATAGATTGATGTTATTTACATGTTTGTCTTAAGTATAGTTATGTTTATTTGGACACTATTTTAGATTCTATTTATTTCCTTACGCGCCATTTCATCACATTAAAATATCTTTAAAATTTTTCGTGTAAAACATCTCAATTACATGCAATCCATCAAATAGTAAATTCATTTCTGTCCTTTAAAGATGAACTGCTTTAAAAATGGTTTTATCAAGTTGATTATGGATAAAATCTTGTAGTGTTTATTAAATGATCGAACCTTCTAATTTGCTTTAGACTTTGACCAAGACTTACTTACCGTATGGAAACTAATTGTTTTAATAATATAGTTAGCTCCTGTTCACGCGTAATATCACCAAGAACAGCTCTATAGCTTTGCTAAGGAGATTCCCGTTATCAAAACTTTAGAAACTGCAAAAAAAACAGCGGCGATCAGCGAAAATCAAGGTTAGTGTCATTTTTCTCCGCCGATGCTTTCCCGGAATAAATACACTCCGAAATTTATTGGCACAAAAGTTCTTGTTTATCGAATTTTCTTTCCTAGAATGTTCTATAAGAGGAACCTGACCGTCCCCGCCCTCCCTATGTACGCCAACGACTATAACACAAAGTAACATGTACTGTCACGCGAGTAACGCCGTAAGAGCGTCCAGAAACTGTGTCCTTTGCGATGCGGGTAGGGTGATGACTGAGGTGTCCACGTAGTCCAGGGAGACTGATGCGCCGCTCTTAGTGGCTGCTTGCTCGAATGCTGCACCGAAGAGACTGGAAAAGAAGATTTAATCTGCAACTCTGATCACTTTTACAAGGTAGTAGTGCGGTTTGAACGTGTTAGTTAAGAACTACCGCTACAATTTTCGTGCTCTGGCGTTTCAATGGAAGGGTGTGGTTGCCAGCTAACTTTTATATGAGGCGACGATTATGGTCCTCGAGAGTAGCATCGCAATATTATTGACTGTAAATAGAACCGCTGTTCCATTTGAAGTTTTACAGATTATCATGAGCGGCATTGAACACGTATCATTAGGTGGTATGTATGATCGTTTGGTACTCATAAAAAATAAATTTAAAATCAACCAAATTTCGTGAATGTGTAAAGGTGTATGGCTGGTTTCAGGTTGAAACATAATTTTAAAGAAAAGCACCAGGCTAATACCTAATTGTTTTCTTTTATATAACTTATCTGAATCCAAAAAAATTAAACACATGTTTTTTATCGGATTGAATTAGCGAATGGCTACTACCTATGGACACTTGTAAGCAAGCTCATATATTAAACATGTTCTATGTGAAGTCGATCACAATTGCGTTTCTATTTCTATTCCTGATTGCTATTCCTGAGAACTAGGATGGTCTCCTCACATGTAAATGTGCTGGCAGATACATCTCTTATATTTCTATTATCTCTTACATTACAAAGAAAAAAGACAAATCTGCTGAGTTTCTTGCCGGATCTAGATCCGGTGGTAGTGTAAGAAAAAATGCTGTAAATGACAATTTGCAAGTGCCCGCGGCCTACACAAAAATAAAGTAATTTAATTCCAACGAACTTCCTAGGCTCCTGGTCGAAGCGCGGCGGCAGGCCGAGCAGCAGGCAGTCCCCGGCGGCGGCGGGCGCGGCGGCCAGCAGCGGGCGCGCGGCGGGGCCCGCGCGCGCCACCCAGCGCGCCGCCTCGCCCAGCCACAGCGGCCCGCGGACACACGCCGCTTCGGGGGTGCCCTGCGGACGTGCATCAGACACTCGGCATTTTATATTTAACCAGCTGTGCCACGCGGCTTCACCCGCGTTTATTGGAGAACTTTTTTTTTATATATTGCAAACGAGCACGCAGTCCACCTGATGGTAAGTGATCACTGCCGCCCATGGAAACCTGTAGGCAACTTCAAATAGAATATAGGTTCTATCTGAAGTCAATCATAGATGCGTTGCTACCCCCGAGGACTATAATGGTCGCCTCATATAAAAGTATGCCGGCAACCACACCCTTCCATCGAAACGCAAAATAATACTTCACGCTAGAAATAGGTGTGGCGGTGGTACTTCCCCGGTCGAACTAGTCTGGTTCTACCGCCTGCAGTCACCTGCAATCTATTAAAAACAAACAAACATAGTATGATGTTATATAGCCTAAAGCGATAAATTTACTATTCAACACAAAAATATTTTTTCAATTCGAATCAGTTATTACTGAGATTAGCGCGTTCAACCAAACAAACTACTGCTTTATAATATTACTTATTAGTATAGATGTTCAGTGATAGCTTAATAATTGAAACTGTCTTTCAATCGCGCGTCCGAGGTTCTAATTCAGGCACGCACCACTGATTTTTCAAAAATTATGTGCATGTTAGGATTTTATTATCTATTATCTACTTTAGGGTGGAGATAAACATCGTGAAGAAATCTTAAACAATTGAGGGTTGTTTAGAAAAAAGTCTTTAAAAACGCAGTTAAACTAAGAGGACACCTGCGCACAGCAGTGAGACAATAATGGGTCGAGGAATATATTTAATATAATTATTACTGATTAATATCAGTGAACGTTTAGTAAAATGATATAAATATTGTTCTGTAGAATTCAGAGTTTAAAGTTCACGATGCACATTCGATGTTGCATTAGATTGATTGTTTTATTTTGCTACAACACAACCACAATAATAAAATTAGATATGTTAAGTGACTTAAATAAACTATATATTGAATACTATTACCGAGATTTCACTCATAATAAAAAACTTCAAATTCTTATAAAACACATAACTGTAAAACCTCAAGAACTCAAGACTAATCGTAAACACGAGGGTTTTTGTAAAATGTCAGGATTGTCCCTTAAAACAGGCAAGATTTTTTTTGCTTTGTATCAAGAAACTTAGAAATTTATCAATTTATTTGTATTCGAACCTCAGACCGCATGACTAGGGGATAGAATTTCAACCACTATGGTATCACTACAACTAAAGCCTTTATCAAACTTACCATTAACCAATATTATTGAATTTTCCTTACGTCCATTTCTATCGCCACTTACCTCCTGAACGATAAAGTAGCTAAACGGTCCAGCTAACATCAGACCCCGGGAGGACAGCGTGGAGTGGGCCAGCCTGGCCACGGCTTCCAGCGCTCGCCTGGCGTACGCCACCCCCAGCTTCCAGCTCTCATTCTCTCCTGTCACCTCCAAGGCTGCTAGAGCTAGTTGAAAGCCTTCGCCTCGCGGTAATGTCTCCTGTGGGGTTTAATTTGGGAGTCTGAATTAATATATTTTTATGGTGTATAACTTAAGTTATCTTATGTTATTTTTATATTTATGACGTGTATCTGTACTGACTACAAAAGAATGCAAAAAAAAAACAAAACCTGAAATGCATAAAAGTTACGTAATCTAAATAAATAATAAATAAAAAAATGTTATAATATTATAATTTTAAGTTTTCTTGTTATTTCTTTTCTTTGGTACCAAATTCAGAGGTACACAAACTGACTTTGTGCTGAGTGTGGTGCGACATGCAGTCATCTGACGACTAAAAAAAATCTGTCTTCGGAGAAAACACTCACATGTTCAATAAGGGCCATGATGGCATACACGGTGTCCAACGCTGCTACGGGGGGAGCGTGAGGCCGCTGCAGCAGGAAGGCGGCTCTCGTGGGGACCGGCAGCTTATGTTTGGGAGCCGCTGTCTCTAGCGCCGTGAGAAGGGACCGACGGAGTTCCACGTCCATCGAGCGGTACGCCTGCCGGGCTTGCTGTAGCGGGAATCTGGAGACAGCGTTTGAATTAGAGTAATAGCGAATGAGGACACAATCCACCTGTCGGTAAGTTTTTTTAATATGAAAATAGCCAATGAGGTTACAGTTCATCTGATGGCGTTTTTCTTTAAATATGGAAATAGCGAATAAGTATGCATATCACCTGATAGTAAGTGGCTACTGTTGTCAACATCAGTAAACAACTTCTTATAAAACAGGGGTTCTATCTGAAAGCCATAACAGAAGCATTGCTTCTCCCGAAAACTTAGATAAGTGCCTCATATTAAAGTACTAACTTGAAATTATTATGCGACTTTTTCCTTATTTCATTACTACATTATATTTTTCTTTAACGTGATCTTTCCTCCTCATCATCGTTTTCCTTCCCCTTCCCAGTCCTTAGCTCTCCTCAACCCATTATTGTCCCACTGCTGGGCACGGATCTTCTCTCAGAGTGAGAGAGTTTCAGGCCATAGTCCACCGCGCTGGCCAAGTGCGAATTGGTAGACTTCACACACCTTTGAGAACTCTCAGATGTGCGGGTTTCCTCACGATGTTTTCCTTCACCGTAAAGCAGTAATAATTAAATTCTAATACGCACATAATTTCAGAAAAATCAGTGGTACGTGCCTGGGATTCGAACCCCGGATCCTTGATTGAGAGGCCGAGTTTCAACCATTAGGCTATCACTGCTATACCTTTGCTTAATATTGACTATTATTTTTAAGTGCAGTTTAGTCACTTAAACCTTATTTTCGCTGAAATTGATGTTTTTCAAACAACAATAAATCAACAATCAACAATAATTTCAAATGAGGTATGTTAATAAGAAAATATCTATTAAAATTGCATATTAAATCATCGTCACTTGTTAAACTTACAAAATCAAATTATACCTACTTCGCTAAATATTAAGCCAATTTTTGATTTGGCTTTAATTTATTGTTAATGAACATTAGACGACTGACCATTATAGGTACATATCATGAAAGCTTCGATTAAACTCGATTGTATACGATATACCTAGATTTAGGTATATCGTATACAATCGAGTTACTCGTATTGAAATAATGCGATTAACCGTCTAACTCAGGTAATTAAATACGTTTGAACGTAGCATATTGTATAAATTCAATTTCGCTCAGTAAATTATGTGTTCCAGCTCCAGAGTTTTAATCGGGTAAGGTGAGATGAATTAATTTGCGTAGTTTTAATAAACTGGCATGCTGTTCGTTAAAATTGTTTTATAACTGCTAAAACAGAATCCGCGGTGAAATATTAAACTCAATAGTTGACAATTTCGGCCACTCTTTTGAGTTAGAAGACGAGTTAGATGACCTACGTATTAGATAAATCCTAAACCGAGAGCCACGAAGCATTTTTTCACACGCTGTGTCAGCTTTGATTATTATACATAAATTATTATTTCTTTTTTTTAAGAATGAAATAGCAAACGAGCTTGCAGTCCACTTGATGATAAGTGGTTTCTGCCGACCATGGACATCTGTAAACATGTCATGTAAACATCTGTAAAACTGCCCACAGATGCGTTACTACTCCCGAGGACTAAGATGATCGCCTCATATAGGTGAACCTATAAGTGAACCGGCAACCACATCCAACGAAACGCAAGAGCTGCTTCACGTTTGAAATAGGTGTGGCGGTGGTACTTCCCCGGTCGAACGACATTGGTTCTACCACCTGGTAAAGTGGGAGAACGAGTACCGTTCGTCAGGGAAGGTACCACCCTCAAATCTATTTCTAGCGTAAAGCAGTTGTATTTCCGTGAAAGGACGTGGTTGTCGGCGCAGTTTTACATGAGCGACCATTTTAGTCCTAGAGAATAGCAACGCATTTGTGATTGACTTCTCATAGTATCTCTGTTTTATATGAAGGTGCTTTCAGATATTCATGAGCAGCAGTGATCACTTTCCATCAGATGGACTGCATGTTCGTTGGCTATTATAGCGTATTATACTTATACAGTATCGTAATTTTGCAAACTCGAATTCATTTCTCTCAATTTCAGCATTTCCAACAGAGCGTTCGAAATATAATTGTAGTATCGCGACTCAATTCGATAAATCATTCGATATATAGTCACATAGCAACGATATGTCTTAGATATCTTAGACCTTTACACTTCGTTGCACCCCGCACATTAATACGCTTAATCGAAATGCGTTTGGAATGCTGCAGATAAATGCATAAGAGTTATTCAACCACTGTAGGATCGTTTTTCATCCGGTTCACAGACACCTTGAGAAGCCAGAATAATCCTGTTATTATATTATGTTAAGGAAAATTGGACAGATATTTTCCGATTATAAATTTCTACACCGAGTCCTAGTCTCGTTTTTATATTTTCCGCGAATTCTAGTCTATTCTAGGAAGTCTAATAACTTAACAATTTATTGAATTAAAGTTCATCACAATAGAATTGAAAATCGATTCTTCCCTTAGCCGTAAGTAATTTATTGTAATATTACTTCTTTGGCATTTAAATCTCTGACAATCACAATGGTACAGTGTTGTTTGTATAAATATTATATAAATAATTATTTATAAGTCCAAGTCTCATATGAGTGTAAATTCAATAATCAATACATACATATATTTTGCTAAAACCAAATGTTTATATATTTGACCATCATATTTAACATCAATATAATTAGCTTGATTAGTGAAAGTAGCTTCATTCTTTAATCTGATTTTATAAACCCAGCTAGCTTTATACAATGTATTGTATCCTCCTAGACTGTTTTTGTATGTCACCGTACTTTAATATATCTCGCGACATAGGTATAAAAATGAGCCTTCTTATATATGATAGTGACATTATCCAGGCTCGCATTTACCATGAACGCCTTTTACGGTGTGCAGGCAGTGTGAGGCTGTGAGCACTCGTTAGTAGCTCGAGGACACTAATAACACGGAACGGTGGAGGAAAGTAGCGAGTGACGTAGCGAATTGTTATAGGCTTAGTTCACACTGAACAGGAAAGACTATGTAACATTCTTTCTTCGAAAAATAAAAAAGTTCTAACGGACTAGTCTCGAGTTTAGCCCAAGACAAGGTTAAAAGGGAAAGCTAGGTTGCGGCCGAAATGATTTAGACTACGACTTCGACCGGCAACACGATATATTAAACCTTAGGAAACACTAATATTCCAAAGTAGAGGTTGTATTATGCCCGAAGATGGATGATGTTCTGACTTATTTATTATATACATTTCTCAGATGTAATTAGAAAAGAGGCCGATGTGATTAACAACAAAGGCAGATTGGCCAAATTACATAATAGATTATCTCCAAGGGTATGCTGTAAACGTATGCTGAGCATGAAAAAAAACCTTACGTGTCCTGTATAAAGCTAACAAAGAAACAAACAAAACAAAAAAGAAGGCGCACTACAAAGATACAAAGAAACAGCGCACCAGTGTAAACCCACCTTACTCATTCTACCTACGCACTAACAAGTTCATAATGAAATACGTCCTCGTGCCTCGCAGTGATGATGCAGTGACGACGAACTGCAAGAGACAGTTTCGCGACTTTATTTCATTCGCACTTCACTCGGTAAATGCAGTTTTCGAAGTGTAGTACAAAATTGTAGTAATAGTATAAAAAATACATAAAACCACACATGTTTCTGCCTAATATCACTACTGTTAAGTTAAAAAAACTCAACACTACTGTTAAGTTTTTTTTGTGTAGTTGCTGTTCCATGTGCGCCTTTACATGTTCACCGGATTTTGGTGGTGTTCCTAAGCTCAGCCGGGATAAGAGGACTATGGACTGATTTTGATCCCCGTTGCCATGTTCCTCGATCTTTAACCTTCGTAAGAGGGTGAAACGGTTGCGGACCTAGCTACTGCCTGAGTCCTGGCCATCCGCCTCATGTTATATTATTGATGATAGATATCATTTGGCAGCAGTGAAGGCAGATGCATCATCTGGTGTTCATCTGTGTCTTACCAACGTTCTGTTTTCATTACTATTCACATTGACTATAACATCCCCAACCACATACTTACCAAAAACTGTACCAACGTTGAAACATTTTATTAATATTCGTAACATTTTCTACATGAACTTTAACTATATCAAAACTCTAGTTCCAAGCGCGTGGTACCTATTCGTAAAAGGGATCAGAAGTTTTCGCTTCACATATTATTACTCGTATATAGATTAGACAGGATTATGATAGGTCAATTTATAGAGAAACGGGGTTACGGGGTCTAAGGTGCCTAGCTGCCCATCTAGAGCTAGTATTAAGAAATCAGTTCAAAGTACAAAGGCATCGTTTGTATTGTAAAGCAGTGAGTATGGTACGTACAAACTAGGACGAGGTTTATGCTTCAATACTACTTAGTTATGGGCGATGCGAGTGGCTTGCCAAGTTTTTTATTATTCTCCTTTATTATTTCTTCCGATCTGGCAAGCGATCCATCGCTCAGCGGCTAATTGCCTGCGACAATGTATGAAATAACACATGATACATTACAAAGTACTTTTTAAACAACAAAGTACTAACTGACGCTTGTGAAATGTGGAAAATGCATGCCTCAATAAAACACTTTTAATTTAATGTTTTTTTAATTTATATTGTTGGTAGACATTGCTACTACTGAGCTTCCGTAATTAACTGTAAGTAGGTTTACGTCATACCTGACGTTTGCTATTGACACGTTACTAAAAGTACTAGGCACATAATACCTCGTGTGTCCTTGCCGTTCTACCCTAAAACAGTGTTTAATGCTGCTATTCTGTGACGACAATAGGTGAAAAGGTGTTTCTTTGAAATAATTTATTTTAGCCACAAATCAAAAGAATTGGATGTATATGTATATTTTATCCTCTAGAGATCAAATAACATTAAACGATATATAAAATAACGGACCGAAGCTCACGTCCAAACAATACACAGCCCAAAAAAGTCCTGTCACATAGACAGTGGCAACGGCGAAAAATAAATTGCTTATCAAAATTTCGCAACGAAGGTTATCAGGATCCCCACGTAATTTGAACGAGGCATTACTTTCAAACAAAGGTCACACGCCACGCGCCCGGCGCGCCGTAATCCCCCAAAGTCCTACCTGTAACTAGTTATGGGCTGTGAGCGGAATACACGAAATGGTAATTCGATTACATTAAGGCCTCATACCTAAAAAAACGTTAGACAAAACCTCTTGTCAAAGACAAAAGAGTCCCAAAAATAGAACCAAATTCTGTCAAAAGATGTAGTACACGTTTATTCAAGTCATTTCACGTACACGTGTCAAAATCGTGTATACTTCGTTTATAAATCAGCAAAAAACAGAAATTTGAAAAATAAATTGTGTGTGTCTAGTTCCATTATACGAGTATCTAACGGTCCGATATATTATAAAAAGGTTCACATTTGTATTATTCACAAATGTACGATGAGCCTTAGTGTTATTCATATAAATAAGTGTTAGTTGTGTTTCAACGCATACGACAAGGCTTTGTCCAACGTTTTTAAGGCTACTATTTCAAATAGCAGCCTACCTACAAAGTTTAACATGGTTTTTTTATTATTTATCTCGTCGTTTCAATCAAATTGAAAGTAACGTCCAATGAACGCGATATATTTGGATTTTTTGTATCGAGGGCATCAAAAAAGCGAACAGCCCACTCTTCGATATTAAACTGTCAATATCACCCATTGACATCAGCAACCGACGTTAAATAGGAGAGATTAAATGTCCAAATATAGATTTGATTTAGACAACAATACTTACCCACCGTGTTCTATTGTTATTATTAAACAAAACACGTTAAATCTTTCTGGAAGACACATGATAAGGAGGAAAAAGATTTAAGAAACTGAGATGTTCTTTAGCACATTGAAGCAAGGGGCAGGGAGTATTCTCAAGGCTTTTTCCTGTAAAAAGTCTAAAACCAATTACATCCAACTGTCACTAGATGTCTGGCGGAGCTCTGTGGCCTTTAGTAGACACATTAAAAGAGCAACAGCAAAAAACGCCTTTGACTTTTGTAGCTGCTAGTCGTTATTCCGTAATCATTCAAAAGTTCCTTACCAAACAAAGGAACGGCACTAACTACGCTTTAAAACGACAGCCCGTGCCTCCATCCATCAGAACAACAATCCGTGTAGTGGCGCAACGTGGCCCCCGCGACGACAGGACGCCGGAAAGCTCTGCAATGGCAATGTTTGCGATAGTACGCTCGTTGGCGATAGGCCAGATACTTATTCATAATGCGGCCGCACTCAAAGATCGCAAAGTAATGACGTTAAGAATTCTGAACTTTGGGTTAGGAACATTTGTGGTAGTGTATGCCCACAGAATCAAAAGTGAGTTTCTATGTAAAAACATCGAAAAGTTTATGGCAACGCCACAAACTCTTCTAAGCGCATTAATATCCAATTTATAGTCACAGCATGGTTAGCTGAATTGTACTTAAATATGGTATATGTAAAATCACGAAACAAATGTATATATCATAACCACGATACATATATACTCATACCAATCATAACTATAGATAATTAAAGCAATTACGATATTGGTCTGTACTGAAACTCCCAAAAAATGAACTTAATCGTTACCATAAACGAAATTCCTGAAATTGGGGTTCACCTTATCGGCCCATCTTCTTTTAAATTTATAAAAGTTGTATTTTATACATTTCATAGCCTTTACAGACTACGAAATTAACAAGTAAATATTTAATTTCATAAGTATGTACTAAAAAATATTAAACTGAAAACGGTAAAAGAATAAGTCCATTATTAGTCTCATATTCCAGATAAAAAGTGTAATATTCAACAATTAAAACTGCCAATAAGTATCGAATATATAAAGCCTAGAAGCTGCGTGAACATGTCAAAATTTTCCTAGCAAGATATTACTTTTATTGCATGCCAGTTCACGTTATGTGCACAATGAGGAAACTCTTCAACTTTTCAGGTCTTCGCAACCGCAACCAAACAAACATATTTCACGCTCTTTCCGAGATAACGAAAACTTATTGCTGGCGTTTCTTAAAGTAATTTCTCGTGTAGCTCATTCCCCACCGACAGTGGAACAAATTAGGCCTCTATGGAACTTGAAAGGCTGCTACCAATTAACTGATAGAGCGCATGCTATGTTATAAAACCTGCATAGCGAGTCTAGAATGGGTTGATGATATGTTTTAACATTTAACGGGCGCTCAGGATATGCGGTTATATTTTTTTTTTGACGTTATTTCAACCCAGTCCCAACTGTAAAGATCGTGGACACAACCAAAGTGAGTTGATGATGTCGATGTGATGATGAAATGTACGACGTCGGTACTTTCGTCATCGTATCTTGCACAGTGATAAATATTGCATTTGATATATTCAGGTAGCGAATTGCAAAAAATCGCATAAATCAGAAGAATTGAAAGGTTTCATAACAAAAATGAAGGTAAGAGGTAAAATATTATTTGTAGTTCACTTATACGCGGTCGAACAAGACGTTTACGGAAAAACCTAATTTACTGTTCGCTAAATGTGAAGCCTGTATCTTTGCGAATGATAAATGTTCAAAGTTCGACACACAGCAAAATGTTGTGTTACTGATAAGATAAAGGCATAATACGAACGGTTAGAAAACGAACGATTAACATTAAAACAAAAAGACCTGCTTAACACGAAATTTTTGTTTATAATGATATAGATTTCATTTAAGGCTTTATATGAGTTTTTGTACACAACAAAACACACAAAATAGATAAATAAAAGTATTATAGTATATATATTTTCATGGTCTATTTACTAGCTTTCATTTTATACCCGTATAGTCGTAATAGTAAAAATTCGTCCCTTCCCCATTTTCCCCTATTTCCAGACGCCATTTTTAGAAATTAAATAGTCTATGTCTCTCTACAAACAGGCGATTCTAACGATATGTCATACATCTCAATCCGTCAAGCCGTTTGAGCTGTAGCGCGTGCCAAAGAAATGGACATACATACGAACACATATTACATACATACGCTCAAAGAACATTACCCTCTGACGCAGTCGGGGAAAAATATCAATAGACAGTCATAAATAATTCAAAATGTAAATGTATATCAAATGCTTAAACTGTTAGGTGTCACATATATCAACCAAATTAGAACTGGTGAGTGACATAAGTGTGTGGTTATATAAAGCAAACGTGTCAATGCTAAGTGCAAGGTTTCTCGTGAGGTTACGGGCAAGAGTTGTGACACACGACCCGTAAACAGTTTAACGGATTATGGCTTTTAAGGCTTTTCACGTAATGCATCTCTGCTTATGTATCTATATATAAACAGTTTGTTTTAAGAACAAAATATTCTACATTTCTTTTTTTGTATGTTTATGTAGATTGTATATAAGTGACAAACCTACATGCAGTCCATCTGATGGTATATGGCCACTGGAAAGCAACTTCATAGAGAACAGAGGTCTATCTGAAGTCAATTACTGTTGCTACTCCCGAGGACTAATATGGTCGCCTCATATGATAGAGAGTTGGCAACCATACCGTTCTACTGTAACGCAGGAACTGCTCCATGCTAATGTTACTTCCTACAATATTATAAAAAAATGAAAACTAGGATAACTTCAGTTACCGAATATAAATTAAATAAACTAATGGAGCCTAAACTCTTTCGAAAGGCATTAAAGAGTTCCGAAAGAAATTTACATTAGCAGCACGTAGGAGTGGCGCCTATGTATTGAGAAAAAAAATCAAAACTTGAAATAATGCGAGATACAGTTAAGTTAGAAACTTCGTGGTAAAGTTAGAATATATTAGGAATATCATGTAAATGTACGACATTATCGCACGATATAAATACCTCGAAGCCTCCACTGAAACAGAAGTTCTGATAATCCCGCGGGACGGCCTCCGAGAGCATGCGAGTTATCCACAACTTACTTCAAACTGTGACAACAAATATAATGTCACAAGCATAAAACAATAGCACATTTTTAAGTATTCGTCATTACCATCCTTCTATCTTTTTGAGTTTACAGGCTTTAGGTTGTGTTTAGAGAGATCAGTAGATTTTTTAATGCATTCGTTAATGTTTTCGTACCCGTAACATAACGACATCTCAGGGAACAAAATATATATGTTTCTAATTTTTTTTTAAAACATTGAAGTAACAAACGAACATGCCATCCACTTGATGGTAAGTGGCCACTGCCGCCCATGGCCATCTGTAAGCAACTTTACACAGAACAGAGTTTCTATATAAAGTCAATCACAGATGCTACTCCCGAGAAGTAATATAGTCGCCTCATATGAAAGTGACCCGGCAACCACGCCCTTCCACCGAAACGCTGGAACAGCTTCACGCTAGAAATAGGTATAGCGGTGGTAGCTCCCCGGTCGAACTATCCTGGTAGATTAACATGGCTGTGAGAACTTTTTATGTAGCATTCGAATTTGTCTTAAATAACTATTGTAAAACACGAGCCAATCATGTACGACACGAGCTATTGCGACATGACAGTTACTACACATATTAGGTTTAAAAAATAACATGATAAAGGTTTGACGGATAAAGCTATAAATTAGATTTATTCACTGACGGAACGAAAGCAAAAAACGAGAAGAAATACACGCCACCGACTCCGTCCGTTGCTTATTACATTGGTTACATTTATCGCAAATTGAATTTGCATTCGGTGTATATTGCTCGACCTTCCTAAAGTTGTTATAAAAGGTGAAAATTGCGGCTCGAAGCAATTTCGCCTTTTATGTTCTCTTTACATATTTCGTACGTAAAGTTTTATTCTCTCACCGCTTAACCCGCATTGTTATATAAAAGTAATTACATGAAGCGTGCGCTACATGAATCTTTCAACGACATCAGTACGGAATTTTACATAAAGAATTTGTTTGCCTCCTAAAAATAAATCAAAAACTTTTAAATTTCGCTTGCGCCAACTTCATTCATTAAGTTAAAGGAACGTGACTAGGATTTCAGTGGAATTCGAATGTAACGATGTAATTTTGTTTTGTAACAATTTATTTCAATGGGTACAAATAGAAAAGGATTGCCGCTGTAAATGCAAAACCGCAGAATTTAGGCGCTCATTAGCTGAATTTCGTATTGCGGTTCCAAACCGAGAGCTTATCGGGCGGACCAATTTAAACAAAGACCACGATAACCTTAAACTTAGAAGCAAATCGCAACCGTAAATAAGTGTCTCTAATACCCGCAAAAAGCAATAACGTCGCCCCCTTCGCGGTGTAGCAAGTTATACGAACCGCAATGTCGCTCCCTTCGATTATAAGCAGGGGGAAATATCCAGCTTTACGCCTTATACACATTTCTTTTTCCATATTTTATGTATTATGGAAGCTGTTATACTGGCTAATACAGTTCAAAAAACCGGTCAAGTGCGAGCTGTATTTGCGCACGAAGAATTCCGTAGAATTGCTTATAAAATACGGCAAAAGCGGCAAATAAACACATTTGTGAAAATTTCAAGTATTTAGCTATCATGGTTCATGAGATATATATACCCTGGTGACAGACAATTTTCATGAGATATTATATACCCTGGTGACGACCCGAGTGGTCGAGCGGTCACCATACCGGTCTGACGCGCAATGGATCCCGGGTTCGATTCCCGGCCAGACAGAAATGTAAATTATGAGTTTAGATTTCTATTCTGGGTCTGGGCGTTTGTGTATTCGTGTTTGTGTGTCCATGGCACCCACGACACAGGAGAAAATCCTAGTGTGGGGCTATGA
>DWNE01004964.1:0-14534 GCA_018249875.1 Cecropterus toxeus | reverse complement strand
AGCTCCCATAGTAATTATTGTAGTACATAGAAATACCTCTCTAATGACATATGTCATATCGTTATTGGTATCAAGGATCATTTTGTCCGGTTCTCCTTTATTGACAAAATTATAAAAAAAAAATAACATTTAAACTTTAAATTATGTTTTGTTCTTCTTAGATATTCCGCACGACCAACAAGGACGATCTTATGAAAATCTTCAACCAAATTAAAGGCAATGAACTTGAAAAGTGAGTAATTATAAACAAAATTTCATGCTAGCATAAAAATGAGGAGACAAGTTATTAGCTTTGGTGATTTTTGTTTAAATTAAAACCACTTATATATTATGACAAAAAGAAAATGTTATACTCTGTTGACGTTCAAATAAGTTCTAAATTTCATTAACATTTACTTAGAATGAAATACAGTGTTAAACGTATTACAGCGGATTAATTATATAAGTAATTGAAAAAAATTTAGAGAAAAATATATCCGTGGCTTACACTTTTTCATGCTTTATTATCAATGTCATCATAAATATTTAAACTGCAAATAATAAATAATATCGGGAGTTTTCCAATTTATTTCCTAATTAGAATCCATAAACGATAACTTTTATTTTCTAGGCGTGTCTACCTCGACGGTCTTCTCCGTACTGGAACCGGCTACAGCATTGAAGCCTCAATCCAGATCTTGAAGAGCAAAGCCTTGAATTCCATCGAAGAGAAACTCGTCTTCCTGTCCCTCGGTAACGCAAGACACGTCAACGATGAAGCCATGAAGGCTGCTGCTGTAAGTTTTATCGTTACATTGCGCGTAACTATAGCTCTGTCTAGATGGACCTTAATAATGGTTGTCGATAAAAAAAAAAACAAGGCAAACTAGATCCATAATATTTTTTTACATTCCATAGGATTTTTGTCAGAAAAAAAGAAAATATTCTCTCTTCGCAAGCGTTATTTATTAACGCTGTAGATTAGTTAAAATGTCTAAAGACTTGCATAACTTTTAAAGATACGAAGACGAAAGACGATAAAACCCGCATATTTATTTGAAAGTTTTTTGTTAAGTTCAAACACCTTTTGTTTGTTTGCTATCTAGTAATCTGTATTTATTACTGTTTGAAGACTATGATGAATAAAAATTTAACATCTATCATGTTTTAAATTATCAGGGTCTTTTGGACGTGCCCAAATTGCCCAAGGAGGTCTACCTAGGAGTGGGAGCGTTGGCTGGTGTCTACTGCCGTGACCACGACTGCCACGGTGCGAAATCAGAAGGAGTCGTCGCTTTGAGCAAGAAATTTGGCGCTAAGCTCCAGAACTGCAAACCGAAGACCAAGGCCGAGGAGGACTATGTAAGACATACGTTTCCTGTAATATTTTTATTTTTTGCCAATAGTCATCGTGTGTGTGGCTTGCGTGTTGGCGACCGCCGTGGGTATTCATGATAAACAGGAAGACGTTGCTGCCTATCTCCTGCATTTTGTCTTTTAGCCGCAACCTTCAACATCCCCGGGTAGAAAAGAAGTGGGCATAATCAAGACCGATACACATCACATGATTTTTTTGTGTAAATAAAAAAAATGTATCAGATCCCACCCGATTTTTATTTAGATAAAAAGTATTATCCTAAACAGTATATGTATAGTATTTTATTATCTGTAGGTGATTGCGGTTTTAAAAGGTATTCGCAACATTCGCCACCTGGAAGACAGTCTCATCGACAAAATATCCCACTGCGCAGCCGACAATAATGTCAAGGCCAGAGTCCGAGTTGCTGCTCTGGAAGCATTCCACGCTGACCCATGTGCAGCTAAGGTTAGTATCTAGTGTTTTTATTATCTATTGAATTAAAAAAAAGGTTAATAAGACATGTTTCTAAGTACTAATTGAAGCTTTTTGTTTGAAACACTAACTATTAATTAGGTCTTCCATTAATAAGAATAATAGTATTATTTCTTATTTACATTATTTAATATTGTATTACTTTTTTCACAATAATAAATATAAAAGTAATATTAGTATTATTATCATTATGGGATATCTGATGTCTTTAACTTTTTACGACTTAATAAATTTGTTAAGCATGTTAGTATGGTTAAACAAAAAAATAATAATAATTTTATTGACATTAAACTATTTACACAAAATCTAGTCAGAAAACTTATTTAAACGACTGTTGTTAAGTGTGTTTCTGATGTTTAACAGTTGAAGAAGACCGCAACAGATCTGATGAAGAATGTGCAACAAGACTCAGAGATTCGTATAAAGGCGTACTTGGCTGTCATTGATTGTCCTTGCGCTCACTCTGCTAATGATATCAAGAACCTCCTTAACCATGAGCCGGTTCACCAAGGTACCTTATCATATTTTATATGCCTTGTTTAATTTTCTTCAATCTATTATCGTCACACTACTGGATACGGGACTCCTGCTAGTTTTATCTATCGACTTTACTGCCTAAGTATTGATTAGGCGACTTCTCAGACTTTTTAGTACCTACTATTTTTAAGTCAATTCTTATGCATGCTGGTCTCAGGCCGAATATATCGCTGATTTGTTTTAGAGCCATCTAATAATCGATATCTTTGCAGTCGGTCGCTTCATCACTACTTCTCTCCGCCACATCCGGTCCTCTGCCAATCCGGACAAGCAACTTGCAAAGCAGCACTACGGACTTATTGGTATTCCTAACAAATTCAACATCGATGACAGGTTAGTTATTTATGTGCGAGAATTTGCAGTTAAATATGTATATTTTATATCCATCAGTAATAAAATATCTCCTCATAAAATATCTCGTGACATGTAATATGTCATGTCTCGTGTCAGGTATAGACGAATGTCTAAAGAGTCGAATATTTTCAGGAAATACTCATCTTACCGGGAAATGTCTTACAACGTGGATGCCCTCGGAGTAGGAGGCAACGTTGAGCAAACGATTATTTTCTCGCAAGATTCGTTCCTCCCAAGGTCCGCCAGTATGAACCTTACTGCCGAGATCTTTGGACACAACATCAACGTTCTTGAGGTGAGGTTTGCTTTAAAAATGAAAAAAAAAATATACCAAGGAAAACTGAGTTCATAGGTGTATATGTTTATAGCTGTACATTTTTTGTTGTTTTTTTAACGAGTGGGAAACCATTACATAGCTGTAGCTTACGACACCATAGTATAGCGTTCGATGAATACCACAGAAAGAAGTTCATTTCTGTTTCATTGTTCTATTGATGTGCCTGGATCTTAACTCATAATGGCCACAAACTAGAAAAAGTTCCATAGATTTATGTCACTATCATTTGAGTTCAAAATATCAATGTGGCCATAATTAAGTCGTTTCGGGTGTCATATAATAATCAATAATATTCAAGGAGAACCAATAAGAATTTGGTCTTAAATTTAAATATATTTACAAAATGTCAGTAGATGGTTTATTTTTTGTTTTATAGATTGGTGGTCGTCAAGGTAATTTGGACAGAGTAATTGAGCACTTTTTAGGCCCAAAAAGCTTCCTTCGCACAAAGAAGCCACAAGACATTTACGATGATCTCGTTAAACGGATGGAGGAGTCTTCAAAGAAGGTGGAAACAAGTGTTCGTGGACGCCGCTCCATTAAGAGTGAAGTTGACAACTTTGATAAGCAAGTAAGGATCCAGTACAGTATAGATTTATAACCTGTAGATTTTCACGCGCCAGAAATTTATAAGAATACTTAAATGCGGTTCAATGCGAGATTTAATTTTACATCAAAATGTCAATGGTGTAAGCATGGTGCATTTTCAGACGTGAATTATACTTATTTTATGAGAGCAAAATACATTTTTATTAATACAATTCAGAATTAAACATTTTATGTGTGGATATTTTAACATCACTATATATTTTCCAGATGAAAGTAAAAGGCATCAACTATAACAATGAATTGGATTTGGACATGTATTTGAAAATCTTCGGCACTGATGCAGTGTTCCTCTCCCTCGGAGACGACAAAGGCTTCGACGTCAACAACATTTTGGACCAGTTCTTAAAGCTTTTGAACGATGGCATGAACAAAATCAAGAGGTTCCAGGTGAGACTATTTCAATTAAAAATTAAATTGTGATAAAAATATTTTTAAGCCGTCATAGTATTGTATAGAAAGTTCTATGGTTCTGTGTATTTTTCCCTGTATCTATCTTTTTGGTCATTTTATTTAAAGGATATTGTAGTAAATATTTGTTAATATTTATTTGCAGCATGAAGTGCGTGGTCATCTTCTCTTCCTGGACGCGGAGCTTGCATACCCAACATCTACTGGTCTTCCTCTTAAACTAGACCTGATAGGAGCAGCTACTGCCCGAGTAGATGTCGCTACCAGCATAAACGTTAAAGAATGCCTCAAATCACCCGAAAATGCCAAAATTGACATCAAACTGGTGCCAAGTACGGATATCGAAATTACTGGAGTCTTTTTTGTTGACGCCGACGCTATTGGTGCCGGTCTAAAACTTACTAACAATTTGCATTCTTCAACTGGTGGTCACTTGATCGCTAAGATTATCGAAAACGGTCGTGGGTTCGATCTACAGTATGCCTTGCCGATAGACAAGCAGGAGATTGTGACGGCTTCAAGGGATATAGTTTATTTCTCGGCTGAAAAGGGTTGTATGGAGAAGACAACTCCTGTCGTGGTAGACACCGACAGAAAAGATTACTCAGGATGCTTTGATCAACTCGCTGGAGTGCTCGGTCTTACACTATGCGGTGAAATCTCCGTGCCATTCTCAGTTTCCGGTAAGAATGCACTACGAAACATTTTTTTCTCTTTAATAGTTAAGGTAAGGTAGAGGTACTCACTTCTCTTTTATGGTATAGAGTTATACTAGTTTTTGACAATTTATAACTGTTAAGTTTTATTAATTAGAATAATAGAACATGTTCGTATTTTTTTTAAGGACCTGATGCACAAAACTCAATTTCCAAGTTCATGTCCCGCTTCCCGATTAGTGGCATGGCCAAGTTGAAACTAGTACTGGAGAAGAACGACCTCCGAGGCTACCATATTAAGGGAATAGTGCGATCTGACAACAACCAGGGAAGCTATGGCGTAGAAATGTTATTCGATGCTGAAGGTAAGAATTAAAAATCAACAGTTTCTATTTTTTTTTTATTATTATAATGTCAGAAGTATGAATTAGAAAATGAAATATTAATGATTGTACCGAAAAATGTGCTAATGTTATTAAAATTCAAAACAGGCTCTCAAAACCGCCGCACTCAAGTATTCGGTGACGTTGTAATGAACCGCGAAGAAAATACTCTCAAATTCTCTTTGGATTCTCCAATCAAAGCTGCTTCTGGCCAAATTTCTTTACTCACTAAACAAAACGAATATGCCTTCATGGTAAAAGGTAAACTGGATGCCCAGGAATATTTTGCCAGGCTCGGATTCAATATTCAAGGAGATGAAAGACGAAGAGTTTTCAAGCCTGTAGCGGAATATCAGCTGCCTGACGAGCATGGCAAGCAGACATTGAAAGTAGATGGACAGATGATCAAAGAAGCTAACGGACCAGTTATCAAATACACCTTAGAAGGTATCAAGGTGAGATCAAATACGTTTTCTATGTGTTATGTTTACACATTTACATTAAAGTCATAAGTAAAATATAACGACATATTAAAGTAATGTTTTCTAATTAGCCTTGTTAAATATTTTTTGTTTATACTTTCTTTAAGTAAATTTTGAATGACACTTAAAAACGTATTAAACTTTCTAACGATTACTTATTAAATCTGTTTCACTATCACCCAGATTAACTTACCAAAATCAGATCCTATTACCTTGGATGGTCACTATAGCCAGGAACCTAAAGGTATAGACCTGGATGTGAAGGCGAAGCAAGGACAGTACAGCATGGTGGCACTGTTCTTTAACGTCAAGGGTTACGACTTCAAGACTGAATTCCAGAACACGCTAAACCCGTATATCAATTTCAAAGCTAATGGCCATATTGAAAATACCCCTAGTGTAAGTATAATTCAATTATATTTTTAGATATATAAACCGTTAATGTATAAAACATTAATGAATCTTTTATATTTTATAAAAGATTCATTAACGTTTCAAATATTTGATTAACTTATATGATGCAGGTGTGTCACAACGATATAGAGCTCTTATATGGTGATTTCAACAATCCACAAAACAAGATAACATTAGGCCAACTCTACAAATACTACAAGAAATCCGCCACCGAATACAACGTCATCACAAAAAATAAGTGTAAGTAAAACAATTTTTGTGCATTTATTACGTTTTGCTTCAATTTTCAACTTTTATTCTGCGAGTTTTTCAAATGTGAAACGATGTTACGACAAATTTATTACTGCAGTTGAAATCCACGCTGTGCCAATCAAAGTCAAGTTCGACGCTGAGGTGGACCCTAAGAAATTTGATGTAGACGTCGAGGGTCAGTACGCTGACAAAAAAGCTGACTTTGAGGTAGAAGCCCGCACACACATTAAGAAACAAGGCGATTATAGCGTTAAGATTAAGGGAGAAATCGACAAGCATGGATTGGAGGCATTCGCTAAGAGAGACATAGTTTCAGCCGATAAATCAAACGTTGAAAATTATATTCATTTCAAAAACTTTGGCAAATATGAACTGTCGGGTGTTGTCCTACATAAGACTAAAGCTAACGACATGAATGTCGGCGCGGTCGGACACTTAAAAATATCTGGTGGTGGCAAGAATGAGGATTTCAAGTAAGTCTAGAAATAACTATACAAATGACATTAATTTAGAACATCGCACACGTATTTATTACAAATAATGTGACTTTTTCCATTTGAACTGCTGAACCAAACTGCTTATTTCTTTCAGTTAGTATAATAATCAAATAATCAAATTAATTGTTGGAACGGGTGTTATCTAATTTTGTTAAATTTGTATGTTTAATTAGATAAGTGTTATTAATATATCAAAACGTGTTTTAGATTCGATGTCGGTGTGATTGAGAACAACAACCTGTACTCCTCGCACGCGAAGATTTCAGGAAAGAGAGAAATCCTGGACTACCTTCTGAAGGTCACGAGAGGTGCTAACCCCAGTGGTCAGCTTAAGTTCGTCCTAACAGACACGATTTCTGCAAATGGACAGTACAAAGTTACTGACAATGATGGAAAAGGCAATGGGAATATCATCATTGACTTTAAGACGGTATGATTTTTCAGACGGCATTAGCATAACATGTAATATTTAAATGGTAAAAAAAATATATATTTGATAAATATATTTTAAAAGTTATTTAAACAGAAAGCTATCGGGTCATCGTAGTATAAATATGCACGTATGATTTTAGACTAATATCATAGCGAAATTAATAATTTAGATACATCAGTTATACATGTACATAATTATAAATGTGTAAAGAATTTTGATATGTAACATTCCGCAATAATTCATTCATAACAGATAACAGAGCATATCTATATTGAAGGGTAAGGCTATTTTTAATACAGGCTGGGCGCAAGATCAAGGGAGACGTGAAGTTTGTCGCGAAGGAACCTGTTTTCAACGCCGACGTAGATCTCTTCCTCAACTTCGAGAAGGATAACAACGATAAACTGCATTTCAGTACAAACAACAAGAGGACGCCCAAACTTTTGGAATCTAAGTGAGTACTCTTTTTTTGTATATACTTTGTCAATTGTACGTGGTTTTAAATGACTGGATATGGTTTTATTAAGAACCTTAAAGTAAAAAAAAAATGTTAAAACAAGTTTTGAGAGATTTCTTACAAAACTTAATAGAAAAACTTAGCAAACAAATGATAATGTTATATTTTGATATTTTTAAAAATGCTTTCTACACTCATATTACCCGTAATATAAGTAAGATATTAGGTACCCGTAACAGTATCAATTAATTTATTTTGCTCCTAAATTACTAATACCCATTTTTTAGAATACTCGTGAGTGTTCATATATCTCTCATCTATAAGTTATAATTTGTTATACGTGAAAAATATGTTCTTTTCACCAGAAACAAGTTGAACTATGCTGGAAAGCAAAGCGAAGTGAACGTTCACCAAGACGGCACGCTGTCTGCATCAGGCAAAGCGCACGGGTCAGTTGAGGTGTGCTTGCCTACCGGCAGGGTCCTTACGCTGAAGGTTGACCGCGACATGACAGTCAAGGATGAGGTATGTGATACATACAAAACTACTTTAACACGACTTTTAAGCGATATAAAACAGACGCCTAATAAAAAACTTAATAATAGACCTAACAAAAGACACATAATTAAAGACTTTGAGAATTAAGATTTTCTCTAATGTTTTTCCTTTATTGTACTTATGAGACCAGAACATATAAGTAACATACTACGTAAGTAAACAATTTGCGTAAGTATGATATAAATTCAAATCATCTACGGAGCAGATAAGTAGATACCGTAACTAGTAAACCAGTATACCACCTAGTACAAATTATAGACCTGCAAGAGTACTAATAAGATTGTATCAAAGAACAGTTAGTGTGGATGTTATTTAGTACAAATTCAATTAAAGTCCCTGCAATGTCTTCAGACTTACGACGGCCATGCGGAGGTGGTCCTCTCCGACTGCCCTAAGCGTGGAGATGCCGGCTCTTCCATTACTTACAAGACAAAGGTCACCAACACTGACTTTGACAAGAACATTGACTTGGACAGCCAGATCGAGTTCAAGCTTAAAGACGGCGGGAACATCCTGAACACCTTCGCTTACAAGGACATTCAGAAAGGAGACAAGTCTGAGGCATCTTTCGATGTAAGTGTGAGATGTTTTTATTTTATTGGTCTTCGGAACATGAACCATAACCCCAGCTTGATGGGGCCTTGAACTTTCTTACTCGTACAAGAATTTAAAGTAAAATAAAAAAAATATTTACACTTCCATTTGGTAAATGATTTTTTTTCTAAATTTAAAAGTAAATAGAAGTTGTAACTAAAATAACATTTACTTTTATTTTTTAATTTGATTTCATTAGGCGTGAGCTGGCCTTAATGATTTTCTAAGATGTATCTGATTTTAAGAAAGTTCAAAGACTGTAAGGCCTTAAGAATTAATTGTAAATTATATTAATCTAAATTCTAGGGTCAACTCAAGGGCAGTCTAATTCCCAAGCCGATGTCTCTAGTAGCAAGCGCCACTTACACCGAGCTGGCCCATATGGATGATGTATACCGCGTGAAGGCCAGCTACGGCGACGATTTGTTTGCGGAGCTCGCCGGAACTTTCATTATGTATCTGCCCGAAAAGGGAGAGAGGAAGTGAGTATTTTTAAAATAAGTATCGAAATACTCCGTACTAAGTATGTTTTTAAACCGTTTTATTTAGCTCACCCCGTTTGTTTGTTTGGGTCAGATTTAGTAATTGAAATTTAACCCTCTTCCCGTAAACCGATTGATCTGAAATTTGGTATACGCCTTTGATTCTGGTGACAATACAACTATCCATATTCAATATTATTATGAATCCAAGATGTCCGCGGCTACAAGATGGCGGACAACTTAGTTTTTTTTCAATCAGATCAATATGGGTATTAAATCAAAGGGCTTGTCAAGTAGAATTCAGTGCACTATACAAAATCAAAATCAAAGATAGCCACTGCTACAAAATGGCAGATAATGTAGTTTTCAATCCCATCAATATGGGTATCAAAATAAAGAGCTTGGTAAGTATAATACAGTATACTATACAAAATTACAATATGAATCTCCCAATCAAGTCAAGATCTGTTATTCTGTCGTGGACTGTGTGGCGTTAGGGTGTGGCGTTAGGGTGGGTGATACCTCGCTAGGGGTACACCACCCAAGTTAAGGTAAAAGGTAAAAGCGCGCCGAGAACTGTATGGCATTAGGGTGGATAAAAATGTCGTTAGCGTTTTCCCCTCAAGATTCAGGCACATCTTGTTGTACATAGCCCTGCCCCTCTATTGGACTTCTGGGGGGGTCTACCGTAAAAAATGACCAGTCCTCGTGGGAATAAAATGGTAACAACAAATTCTACAAAAAAAAACTAAAAACTTAAATATGATACAGTTAATCCCAAGGTCATCCAAAATTCATTTTAATTGGACGTGCCCCACGATTATATTTTAGTTTAATCAATGCATATGTTTAAAATTTGTATATTTCAAAAATGACATGAATTTATGTGACCATAGATATTTCCAGAAAGTGAGTAGGTTACGAGTTACTTTATTTTGAAAATATAACATATTGGTACCCATGACTGTATCCATGAAATTATTTTTTAGCTTTTAGTATATTTATCTCCAATATAAAACCGTTTAACTTAATTTTTTTTTACTTTTTTATTTATTAACTGGCACACACACCACAATCAAGGCTCGTTTATGGAGAAGAAAATGCGAAATTAACTCTAAAAGACCAGTTTTCCATACAAGGTTTAACTTACAATTTCAATTTACAAGTACGCTAATCACTATCTGTTACGCACTATCTGTCTAAGTACCGTCAAAAGGGCCCTCGTCTAGCCGTGACCTTTAAGGGATGATGGATGTAATTGAAAGATAGTATACGAATATTGTTGTACGCGCGTTGTAAAGACAGGGTTTTGGTTTCAACCTTTTGCCAAGCGTAAACATAAATGATAAATTTAGGTTTCCTTCTTGGTTTTATTTTGTTATGTTTGTGTTCAGTTATCTAAAATACTGAACTCTCTATATTTTCAATGGTCCAATGTTTTCAGGTAGATATTAAGTTCCTATGTTTGTAATACTTTGTATATATGTATTTAAAATCTCATCGTGTTTTTCTTTTACTAGGTATTTGGATGACTACACTATGACATTCCGTTTGCCGCTGGAAAAGGCCCACGACATCAAATGGATCTCCACTGTCCTTTACCTTCAACCTGAGAACAAGGATGCTGAGGTACTTAGGATTTCAAACAGTCTTTGGATAGAATTTTTATGAATTTTATTTAGCCACAAAACGAGCATTTTGATGTAAAGATATAAGACAAAAAAGTTTTTACATTCTGCACATATTTAGAGAAATTGCTTGATCGCTTCATTTCGAAATTCAATCTATATCAATAACTTTGAATTGAGGAATTGAAAGTCAACTACGCGCTCTTTTGTTTAAAAGTTATTTTAAGAAATTCATTATACATACTCCAGGTGACCCTGATCGAATCAGTCCAAATAAATGCAGACCTTTACAAAGTGGACGCGAGCGGTAAATACGGACCTAAGTCTGGGAACACCAAGGTCAAAATACTGGTTCCGCATAACGACCCCCTGGTCTTTGATGTCAACTACCAAGCCAACCTGGATGGTGAGTTCTATTACTTTGTATTCCTATGTAAGGACAATAAAATCATGAACATGCATGCATGTAAATATGAATATAATGCGTAACTTCATGTTGCTTATGAATCAATTTAGCGTTCTAATTTAGTATGTCACCATCAATAAATTATATTCTGCAATAATTGTTAAGCTGATATTCATGTGGTAGATTAGTTCTTGTAACTGGGTGTTTGCGTGTTCGTTTTAGTGTGTTTCTACGACACAGGAAGAAATATAGTTTGGAGAGTGAGTGTAGATGATTTATTATATGAGAGTGTAGATGATGAGTCTAGAGCGTTATTGTAATTTCCAGGTGAAACAAAGACCGGGAACGTAGAGTTGAAGGCCCAGTACGGCAAAGGCAAGACCGCCAGCGTGGCCGCGCGCGCCACCGCCGCGCCGCAACACACGGCGCTCAAGCTGTCCGCCAACGCCCCGCAAGCTGAGAAGTTCAAGAGACTGGAAATTGACTTCACTTCCAAGGTAAATTCTTGGAAGTAAAAATTAAGTTTTACTGATTTACGACTATTGCTAAAGAAAAAAAAAAACAATAAACTCACTTTAAGTATTTTGAATTAAGTTAAAGTAATTCCGATGAGAGTAATTAGAAATTATTTTAACAGAAACCCTCTCCGGACACTGTGAGCACGCAACTGGTGATTGACGCGGACGGACGCGTCTACAAGTCAGACAGTGTGGTCGTATACTCCAAGTCGCAGCCACTCTTCGACCTCAAGTACACCAACCCGGATAGTCCCAAGCAGAGCAGGTGGGTGGAAATCTTTGACTTTGGATTATTTTATACCATTTGCTGTAGGCTTTATATGAATAAGAATCCATATAAATGTATTCCTTTCGTGTTTATGATAGTCATATATGTCGATATTATTAAAGATACTTCTTGTATCAAGGTTATTACGTCGTATCATATTCAATCTATTTTCAACATTTTATATCAAATAATGACACACACATGTCCAGTTTTTTAAACATGTCACAAATCACATGTTTAAAAAACAGTCACAAACCAGTTTTTTAAACATGTGATATAGCGGGAAATAGTCTGAATACATTAAATTCGATGACATGAAGTAGTAAAATTTAAAAAGTAGAATTCAATGCATAAATTAATTTCAAGTTTAGTGGATTTGTATCTGTGATTTGATATTAATTTACCAAAAAAATTCAAGGATATACTTGAAAGGAACCTCGATGAGTTCGAATCAAGGCAAGCTGGAGATGAAGGTGGAGAACGTTCGCGACTTCAACATGGACCTGAACTCTGAAGGCAGTGTGCAGAAAGACAACGTCGCCTTTAAGTTCAACGGTAACGCTGAGAAACTCGGTTTGAAGAACTGCGCTGTAGACATTTCTAGCAAGGACGCTGGTAACGGCAAGAGGCTGGAGTTCCACGCTGTCAACGATAATAAGAATGTTTTGAGTGGCAGGTTAGTTCATTTTAATAAAATGTGTTTTGAAAATATGGTACATATTAACTAACTAACTAAAATATTCTTATTTTAACAATATTTTCTATTTCGTGAATCTCTGTACGGCAGATTAGTATTTCAAAATTATGCCACATTCATACAAAGTCGTATAATATATAAGACTTTTATACCTCTATTGTAATACCAATTCTTTTTCCACAGCACCTCGTTCATCAGCAAGCAGGAGGGTCCAAAGACCATCATCGAAGGTTCCGGCTCCGTTACTCTCAAGGATGACCAGAAACCAGCTAACTTCAAATACATCCGCACCATCCTCACCGAGGGCAACGAACAGGGCATAGAGGTAATATATTGAGAACATAAGTTATTTTCTTTCGATAATTTTCGAAACAGTTTCACCGTCGTCTGCTTGGTATTAAATTAATTGCAATCACTTGTGACTTTGATGATTATTCCTTTGCTGTTGGTTCAGCGCATTAGGAACTTTAGTAAACATTGAACATGCAACAATTCAATAATTAAGTAATGAAGCATGAAGTGGACAAGCCTCTATCGTAACGTCAAAAGTTAAAAAGTCTTTGATTTATAATGATAAAAAAAAATCGAAATAATCTTAGAAACATTTCTTAATAAGAAAAGGTTCCAGTTTATTATTCAAAAGTAGTTATATAGTAAGTGGTTTTACGAGTATGTTGGGACAAGGTATGTGACCTCTTAAGGTTAGGTGGATTCTAACCATTCGAAACGTAAATATTTGGTAAAACGTACACATTTAAACGAAACGTAAACATTTGGTAAAATTGTACACAGACCTTCGTAAATCTGGCCATCGGAGAACGTAGCTACGTAGCGGAGTCGCGCGTCACAAACCTGGAATACAAGAACTCGTATGTCTATTGCGAGGAGAAGAAACAGTGCGCACACGTAGACATGCTCTCCAAAATCAACGTGCAAAGTAAGTATTTTAATAAGTCCTATAAATAAAAAGGATAGAAATCACTGCCAACCCTATTTCTACCTCAACGTGGTAGTGCTTGTTGTTATTGAAAGGTGGCAGGAGTTAATTACGAGGCATTCTGAAATGGCCAATTCAAGGGTGGTTATAGATTTCCATTTGCAGCAGTAACTATTGATTAGGTGGACTACATGCTTGTTTGGTACTCCTATTTCATAAATAGACTATCACAATTCCTACTAATATTATAAATGTAAATGTTAGTTTGTTTGTTACTCTTTCACGCCAAAACAACTCTACTACCGATTATCATTAAATTTTGTTTACATTACGTTATTATTATTACAGACGTGGGCTAAAATGTACAAAAAATATTCAAATTTTCATCTCTTCTAGAACCCGGCGTTGTTCAGCATTTGGTGAACGTTGGATTCGACCTCCGTAAACTAGGCTTCGCACCCGAATTTGGACTTGAGATTGTCAACGAGTTCTCCGAGAAGAAATTCCCGCAGTACGACCTGAACCTCCATATCAACAAAGAGGACAAGAAATACCATCTACATGTATACAGCCAGCCTGATTTTGGCAGTAAGTATTAGCTTTAATAAATAATGGATCCGGGGTTCAAATCCCAGGCACGCACCACGGATTTTTCTAAAATTAGGTGCGTATTAGAATTTAATTATCACTGCTTTACGGCGAAGGAAAACATCGTGAGCAAACCTGCACATCCGAGAGTTCTCATAAAAAAAAGAGTTCTCAAAGGTGTGTGAAGTCTACCAATTCGCACTTGGCC
>DWNE01004963.1:0-14535 GCA_018249875.1 Cecropterus toxeus | reverse complement strand
TGCAGGTTTCCTCACGATGTTTTCCTTCCCCGTAAAGCAGTGATAATTAAATTCTAATACGCACATAATTTCAGAAAAATCAGTGGTGCGTGCCTGGGATTCCAAACCCTGATCCTCGATTGGGAGGCAGAGTTTCAACCATTAGGCTATCACTGCTCGCGGAACGTCTTACCTTACCTTAAACCAGAAGACAGCCGTACTAACACTGCTATTAGTAGTCTAGTCAAACAAGGACTTAAATCAAAATTAGACATTCAACTTTGCATTTTGATATAAAGTAGTTCTAATGATAAAAAAACTTCGTGTAAAAGTTTTCAAGTCAGCAACCCCAGGCAAGGGTTGGAAAAATTTATCAAAGGTGTGTTGTCGCAATTACTCAAAAACAGTAAAAATTATATAAAAAGTTGTAAAGAAACTGTGGAGAGCTTAAAAACTTACGTGGAAAACGTTCAATGCCTTTTTCCTCCGATCAAAATTTAATAATGACTTTTTCTGACATATATAATATCTTTCAAGGTGATTAAACTATTCATGGTACAATTTAAAATAAAATTTGAAAGGAACTCTGTCTGTCAGTATGTCTGTCTGCTTGCCAAGCACCGATGGAATCGCTCCCAACTGTATCTTATAAAGAAGTAAATCTCTACTCAGGAATGTAACTGAAGATTTATTTCATATTAAACGTTCTAAGATCAGTTCTTACCAGTGGTCTTTAGATGTGTTACATTGTCAAAATTGTTGATAATATCAATTCGGTTACATTTATTTGTTACATCTTTTAATGCGGGTGAAACCGCGAACACAGTATTATCCCGTTAATGTATAGTATACATTAACGGGAATCGAACCCGAAACTTAAGTAGTCTAGTGTTTAATATGAATGACTGCTGACTCTTAGTTTTAGAGGCAATATTAAATATAAAAGGAGTTGTAAACCGAATCGTGTGTCCTAAATAACATCTCATTAAGCCGTATCTCCCACCACATCTGAATACATCAGTCATTATTCCAATTTCTAGACAATTACCTACTTAATGTCTATTTTAGAATCGTACCAATTATTTTATCTTCCATTCAGATATTAACCTTGTTTAGACAGTTCGCACTATCAACCCTTCATCGCTGTTTTGGGGCGTGAATTTTAGGGATATGTTTACTCCGATCCTATTCTGGAACTGGGAATTATGCGTTATGAATTATAGAGGTTAATGGACTTTGTTTATGTGTAAGGTATGTCGTAAAATACACGCGTTATACATCTGGGTATACTATCATGTTTATTGTGAAGGAATGAACGAACCTTTATGTTTAGTTTTAAATAAAACATATTACTTCTTATTTGACGACCCGCATGGTCGCAGCGGTCACCAAGCCGGTATGCGCAATGGGTTTTGCGTTCCCCGGCCAGACAAACATATGAGTGACGAATTTAGGTATCTTTACTTGGTCTGGATGTTAGTGGTCGTGTTTGTGTGTGTCTATGGCATCCACGACACAGGGAATTCCTAGTTTTGTGCTATGAGTGAAGAAATGCCTTCTACGCCTATCTGGGTGGAGTCTGACAGAACACCGCGCTCACAGGACTCCGGTTGCGTTCCCTTGGAGATCCCGGAGTCAGAGTTGCCACCTGTCCCGATTTTACCAGGACAGTCCCGATTTCGAAGACGTTGACCCGCGCCCTGACGGCCTATCGATTTTGTCCCGATTTTCTTATTATATAAATACAATATGAATTTGAGTGAAAAAAATACATTAAGTTACATTACATTCGTCGTATACTAAACGTGCTTTTAAAAACATTATGTGAGTATCTCTGAAGTTTACCTATTCTATTAAAATTTCATTATCTTTTAAGTCAAGTGGTACTGGTATATTGTAGCTGTTTGCGGCATTTTCCCGGTATGACTGACAAGATTATGCGGATAGATTAATCTTTAGTTTTCTTTGCAACTACGTTGTTACAAAGTTAAGTACACGTTGTTAATTACATAAAATAAATACAAATAAAAACACAAAATAAAGTTTCATTTTCCTTAGACTATCCATGGGTCATATTCTTTGGAACAAACTCCGAACGTCTCTGATGGATGCCCGATCGTCCCGTTTTACTTTCCCTAAAGGTGGCAACCCTGCCCGGAGTCCTCTTCACACCGCCGAGGACGGTAACCGGGGAGGTTTTAGTGAGTTAGAATCCCACACAATTCGGCATTGCTCCCACGCCGACAAATCCCTTACAATGGTGATCCCCTCGAAAACAAAAATACGTTTGTGTGTATATATACTTGTCTAGAACAACAAAATGTCGTCCAGCTGCCAGAAAATATTTTTCCCAACATCTCACCACTTCAAGTACTAAAATTCCCAACTTTCTCGCAACTTTCCTTTTAATCAGAACTCTGCAATTAGTCTAAATGTATTTGAAACCGAACTTAGCGGTCTCCACACATTAAAACAACGCCAGGACAATAACTCCACGCGCCGGTGTTGGTTACGTGTAGGGTGACCATTTGATTATTATGTAATACCAAAATCCCATTCATGATTTATTGTAACGGAGCAGTGGTGGGATGCTTTAATGTGATGAGGCGTGGAGAGACGAGGGGAAGGAGGTGAGGTGTGGTGAGGAGAGGAGAGGCGTAATGATTGACATTACATTGATGATTTTACGATTTTTTGCATACCTTGCAGCAAGGTTGAATATAGCGGTCTTTAATCAAGTGTAAAACCATGTTTAACCTATATTCAGCCAAATAAAGACATTTGATTTGATTTGATTTGACATTTGGCGGAGACGTCATTATTGAAAAGAGAATTGGAAATAAATCATTGCTTAAAGAGTGTTTTAGTGTCTTATTTTATAGCGTTATGTTATTTTATCTCGTAACTAGCTGAAGTACTTCGCTACATGAAAAAAATAGGTTTGACTCGCTAACCGTTGGAGGTACATGAAAAGTGATAAGGACCTTCTGAATAGAAAATTAAATGGTAAACTCATATATGCCATCAAAAGTTTACTATTTTGTAGTGTTCTTTGTATTTAAAATGGAAATATGAAAAACTGAAGTGACGTCTCAAAAATAGTCGTCATCTATAAATAGCGAAAATTATGGAATTCAAAAGTAATCTATAGACTGACTAGTTAACTTAAGCTACATCCATGCAAAATTTCACGTAAATCGGACCAGTGGTCCTTGTTTGATTTAGTAACAAACACACACAAACAATTCACAAACTTTCACATTAATAAATAATATTTGTAAAAAAATTACTGATCACAATGATTTTATGTTTAGTTTTACTACAAATCCTGTAATTTATGTTATGAGTGTATAAACAAATAATAAATTGGAATGTATTTTAATGTGGACGTGGAATGGTTACCCTACGAAGGCCACATGGCGCGCTCCCAGCCGACCCATTAACTAGTAACTGATATTTTTGTCATAATTCCACTTTTTGCATGGACTTTTTCTATTGCAATGTTGTCTTTGCGCTTTGTGGTTGGCAAGCGATAAATTTACGTATTCACATACATACAAATATCTGTTACGAGTAAAAATAGATTTGTGATAATAGTAAGGAAAGTTTATTTCCTTACAAAATTTCACAACGTAGTTCCGTGATCAGATTAGGCCGATCGTATCCCCTGCCTGTCGTATGAATATACTAAAAGGGGCTTCCGGACGGTAAAAGGAGGAGCTCGATCCGTCCAGCCAAGTGACCCAGGGAAGGACGGCGGTATGTGTCGCATACCATCGCATTTCTCAGAAAAGCAAGTAAAGCAGTTCTTGTGGTTCGGTAGAAGGATATAGTTGCCATCTAACTTTCAGGTGAGCAGTGAACAATTACCATCAGTTTTACTGCATGTTCATTTGCTACTTCATATAAAAACACATTCGTTTTATAAAGTTTTAGTCAATGCTTGATAGGTATTTCTTAGCATATCATTCCGAGATCACTAATAAAATTCGTCATAGCAAAACCATAAGACGAACTCAAAGAAATCGTATTTCCGAATTGAATATTTTTTACTCGTTCGTTAGTATAATGCAATTGCCCTGCGGGATACCTAAAGTGGCTACCCTGTTGCGTGCATTAACTCATTCGCTCATTCACTCTCTTTAGAAATGGTTGGTTACCGACCATTTCTGTATTTTCGTTAACAAAGAAAAATATTTCTCTCCGAGCGCTGCCATTTGCGTCGGTACCTAAAGATAAGTTAATAAACGGTCACGACCTCTGCTCTTGAACTTATTCTATATCACGAAGAAAGGTTTTAGTAATATGCTTTTTATCCACAAAAGTAGATAAAATTTGATTGTTGTTGATTGAAATTTGGATAGTTAGCAGTTTGCAAAAATATTTTTAACCGTTTATTTATTGATGGGGGCTTAACTTCGACTAATGCTCAAATCAATTTTAATAAAACGTGATATCTGATAAACGGAAAAATAAGCTTACTTAAAACCAATCAGATTACCTGCTGAAAAATAAACATAATTAACTACGCAGGGAAAGTTTTGCTTCATAATTTTAAGTTTTATTTAAGAGAGTAGTGTTTGCTAAATTGTGTTTAGGCTACCAGGTAATATACTCTCTAGAGTAAATAACAATATTAAGAAATATTAAAATTTAAAGAGGTACATGTATCGCCATCTGTTATCAAATGGAAGAGATAAATACGCCACAAAGCTTACCAAATGCTTTTATGAGCATATGAGATTATGTAAACCAGGCTTCACTAAATTTGATGCTATCCTGCTAATAAACCTACTTACATTTGTGATTTAAAACTATGAATAAGTAATTAGAAGCTACCTAAGTGTATAAGGGTGGTATTCGGAAGTACTCGGCATTTAGTGTGAAATAGTTCTTGACTTGAAATGAAAATGTGTGGATTCAATGCTGTTGCAAACATATACCTACACCAGCCGACCATTTTAATTCCCAGCAATGACACCTATGATCGGCCTTTCCTTGAAGCTTATTCAATGCTCCGATACTTCAAACCTACAGGAGAAAGTCAAATTTAAAGGACAAATTGAATCGTTATTACTGCAAGCTCTAATAACCCAATCTGAGAAACTAATCTTAGATTATGATTTTGATACATATTTTTTCGATCGGCTTTTATAATATGTACCTATGTTCTTGACGAGTAAACGGCTACTAATGTTATGTCCTGATAATAAGTGTAATAGGTAACAGAATAAAAAATATATAAAAGATTCAAAAATATAATCACAATAAATCAAGGGGAGTCAATTTGTATATGAAACAACCTATACGCGCAGTACTCCATCAAAGCCAAGCCTAAGGGGTATAAAACCTTAGGCCCCATTTGAGGTGTCAAAAAATACGTAAAAACACCAGCGCCCGCAGTATACCATCCCCATTCTCTATTATGCTGCAATGAAAAATGAGCAAGAGATATTATATTGCACGCAATAACTAAATTTCCCAGCTGTTCATTATCATTTCCCGCCAACGCCATTGCAAACGGTATCAAACCAGAGACAAGATGGAGGGTGCTTAGAGATGAGTCGCCTCTGTATAAATCCGCGTTTAAACAAGGCAAGGCGAGGTATCTGCTTGCCTTGTAGCTTATATCGTAGGCTGGCTTGAAATCGTTGTTGAATCGTCCGCCTGAAATACAATTTAATATAATTTTAGTAATAAAATACACAATTATGTAGGTACCATCATCACACCTATTTCTAGTGTAAAGCAGGTCTTGCGTTTTGTTGGAAGGGTGTGTTTTTCGGCTCACTTATGTAGGAGGCAACCATCTTAGTCCCCAGGAGGGGCAACGCATCTGACATTGACTTTATATTTCGATAGAACCCATGTTATATATGATTTTTTTACTTATATGTCCATGGGCGGCAGTAACCACTAACATAAGGTGACAGCAAACTCGTGTCTTACTTCATTCTTATCTATACTAATATTATAAAGAGGTAAAGTTTGTAAGTTTGTAGGGGCTAATCTTTGGATCTAGTAAAATATAATATATGAAATTGTAGAGAAGCGCAAATAAGCTTAGTCTATAGTGTTATTTTTTTCAAAGTATAGCAAATAAACGTGGTGAGGCTTATATTTTTAGAGGTGGTATAGGTTGGCCACTAAGCCGTACCACCACGCCGTACCACCAAGCCCTAAAAGTACTCCGCTATACGTTCCAAGCCTCCCCCAAGTTATGAAAAAGGCTATACCCAATAATAGGCCCTAGAAAGGTTACAGTTAGTAGTTTCTAAAGTGATTTCATTAATAAAGATTCTAACTCTGGTAGTGGAGAAATCCCAGTATTCCGTGTACGAAGAAGTTGCCATGCATCCCCGGATGTGTGAAACTCCGACTATGCATTCGGCTAATCCCTTTCCCGGCCACACAGCACAACACAATATGTGCGATAGCGGCGTTAATGTCATCATCTTGGCCCATAACACCTTTTATTAAATTATAAAAACCATTACAATTGACGGTGTCAAATAAAAATCTCGGCTTTGTCAAAAAAATGTGGCATTTATCATAAAGAAAAAATATAAAAATATTTAACACTGACAATAAGATAACCCTTATAATTCCTTATAATTATAAAATAAAATCTGATATATTATGGCACTATGATGTAATTTCTTTTGAATGTACAAAATAGGACAAAACAAAAAGTCATATATTAAACCATAGACTCATCACAGAGGCCACAATATTAATTGATGTTAATATTTAAATGTTCTTCACTTATATATTTTAAATATTCTTCATTTAATAATCAAGTATGTTTTATTTCCTTTTAAATTATTTATCGATTTAGATATATATTTAATTATTGTCCAGCTTACTAGGCTGCATAATGTTACTTTTACTTGCCCGTCGCGAAGCGGACGAATTAAAAAGTGACAACAATCATAGACAAATCAAAATCAAACCAGGCAGAGCAGGCCAGCTTCCATTTTGCTAATAAATGCGTAAGATATTACAAAAAATAACGTCTGAAATCTTCTTGTGTGCTAACATCCATTTCGCATCGATAATCGAGACATTACAGTGAATAAACAATAATGGCGGCCAGTGATTCCGGGACAGATGAATCACTCTACCCCATTGCGGTTTTGATAGACGAGTTGAAAAATGAAGATGTCCAACTCAGGCTGAATTCGATCAAAAAACTATCTACCATCGCTCTGGCGCTCGGTGTAGAAAGAACCAGATCTGAGCTGATTCCTTTCTTGACGGAAACTATATACGATGAAGACGAAGTACTTCTGGCATTGGCTGAACAACTCGGTAAGTTATTTCGCTGATGTTCGTATGATCCGTAGAATATAAAATATAACCATGATACTACCTACATTTCCTATTAATTACTTATTACTTGAGTTCCTAATCTGCGCTAATTAACTATTTATAGATGCAAGGCGTTAGTGTCACTAATGTATAATAAAACAGCTTTGTAGTTAATTTTATCGAAACATTTCAAACACAGTTTGTCTCATTGGAGAATATTGTGTATTATACAATATAACTTTATATGGTAATTGTCATAATCCCATTATAATCAAATAAGGAAATTAATAATATAATTCAATGGTATGTTTCCTTTGCATTCACTTTTTTTTGACAATTGTGCAATTATTAATATCGTAATATGACAATTAGTTCTATTTAAACCTCTCTTGATTCGAATAGTGATATTTTTAATTAAACGTTATTGCAAATAAAACTTCTGTGTTAATTGTTTGTCTTGGGTCATGCTTACCACAGAAAAAGTATTGTATGTATATCCAGGGCAAAATTAGAGCTCCAAATTTAACCAAATACCAATCTAATTTTTTATGTGAACAACTAACAAACATACATATATGTATGTATGTAACTCAAACTTTCACCTTTTGAAGTATGATTGTGCCTTATAAAATTATTTTGATAGAAAATTAAACTATATTGAACTCTTGCCCACACCTTACTAGCTTTGCCACGCAGTTTCACCCGCGTTTTTAAGAGAACAATCTATTAAAAGCCTTCCTCGATTAATTCACTAATAAACACAAAAATATTTTTCAATTCTAACCAATAGTTCCTGAGATTAGTGCATTCAACCAAACAATGTCTACTGCTTTATAATATTTGTATACAGCATATTAACAATTTATTAAGAAGAAAGATGTTTTCTTCAATTCGAAGTGAAATAAACCATACAATATGGCTCCCATCTCGGCTATTTTAATTTGATGTAAACATTAACACCTGTTTATCTACTCAGAAGCGATTTCTTACAATGTTGTATGTGAAGTGTTACGTATGTATATTTAATCTGGTCTCATTGTATAAGTAAGTAGGCATTATGTGGCCAATTCTACCAATTGTCATTTATAATAAGTAACATATGTTATTTGGCTAAGTTTTATGATTATAAAAAGGACCAAAGTAAATGGTGACTAACTATTAACTAAGACCATTCCAGCAATTTTCTAAACATTTACATACTTTTGTGATGGTCAAAGACAGAATGAGACTGATAAGATAAAAATTATAATTATCGATCATATTCTCTTGCATATGAGTAATTTGATAAACATATGCAGGACATTATACTGCATATTAAAAAGCAATTATTAATAGTTCTTAAGTACTAAAAGTTTGAAGTTTATGTACTATTCCAAAAGAAATAAAAAATGAATATGAGTGCCCATTTCATATTAAAATTCATCAATTCCACGATGATATAAATCTATAATCATATATAACTTATCCAACTTGCTGGCTTTGGCCTGACTCCCTCTCCCAATGTGAAAAAGATAATTATGTGCCTAACATTAATTTGAATATAATGCTTTCTACGACTTTCTTCTGTGTCGTGGGTGCCATGAACACACTCAAAGACGAATATACAAACACCCAAATCCAGACAGAAATCTAAATTCATGATTCAGATTTCTGCCTGACCAGGGATTGAACCCGGAACCTACTGCTTGTCAGACCGGTGTGGTGACTGCTTTGCCACGTGGGTCGTCAATAATATTAATATGGATATATGGAAGCCACAACGTAATTCTAATATTTCGTTCAAATGTTGCAGGAAACTTCATCAACTTGGTCGGAGGTGGCGAGTACGCACACTGCCTGCTTCCGCCATTGGAGTCACTCGCCACCGTAGAGGAGACTGTGGTGAGGGATAAGGCGGTGGCATCTCTCCGCGCGGTGGCGGCTCACCACACGCCCCAAGCCCTGGAGCAGCATTTTGTGCCACTAGTCCAACGTTTGGCTGGTGGTGATTGGTTCACGTCTAGAGCGTCTGCTTGTGGACTTCTCAGGTTAGTCTTGTTTGTGTGTTATGATATTTAGTGAAAGCCAATTAAAATGTAATTGTTTTGAGAATTGAGTACCCAAGCTACAGGTCTTAGAGCAATTTTAAAACCTCTACAACCATATACAGTCACAAAGTCAGAAAAATATTGAAATTATGTAATTATTATTTTATAAATAAATTTTGAGGGAACTCATGATTAATGCAAGGATGTCGCTAATTGTTGACTTTTATTAATCATAATAAATAATAAATATTATTTCTAAATTCTCACAATTATTATATTAATGTCTGTATGAGCCTACATTCGGAAAATTTATATAATTCTCTATTTTGATTTTGTTTATTCATACCACATAGTATTTTTAAACTTTACAATTAGGCAATTTACATAATACAAATTAAAGACAATAAATAATTATAAGACATTCTCTTCTACCTCACAAATAAGATTTTAAAATGATCCGCTTTGTACTGCATAAAGGTACTATGTCATAACGTATAGAACAGAAAGAATAGAATAGAAAGGGAGGAATTATATTAGGAGAAGGATCAACAAAACATTCAATGTTCTGCAAAAATATTTTAATTTTGTATTTTTTTAAAGTGAACTGCATCACAATTAAAAAAATAAACATCTCCATATTTATATCGTATTAGTATTACTTTACAATGCACGTACCCCCAAATCGCGTATCAGGACCCCTGAACCCCAGTTCCCCGAGCGTGTGCTATACCCGCGTGTAAGAACCCCCTGATGCCCTGTCGCCAATATGTCAACCATGCCAAAGATACAAACATACTTAATAAAGATTAGTTCCAATATAAATCATGTAGGGGTTTGCGAATAACTTATGAATAACTCGTCCCGAAGCGAATTATTGTTGGATTAATACCCTAATGGTACATTAAATGCCCTCTTATTTCACCTATAAAGCATGTAAACTATATATTTAATTATTGTATTAATATTTCAATATTTATTATTAATATTATTCGCTCACAATATCATGCTGATGATAATATATTACAAAATACAAACGTTTCACAACGACCCCCCCGACCCCCTGTCCCCCAGCGTGTGCTACACGCGCGTGTCGGCGGCGGTGAAGGCGGAGCTCCGCCAGCACTTCCGCTCGCTGTGCCAAGACGACACGCCGATGGTCCGCCGCGCGGCCGCGTACAAGCTCGGCGAGTTCGCGCGAGTCGTCGAAGTCGAGTACGTCAAGAGCGATCTGATACCGATGTTCATTAACTTGGCGCAGGTGAGTTTAATTTGATTGCACTGTAAAACTATTGTAACAATTATAATACAGAAATTGAGTCATTTAACTTACTTAAGCAGAATTTTAATAGTTTTTTTTTACCTAATTCCCAATCCCTACACTTCTAGTTGTCAACTGGTAGACTGAACTGTTATCTTCCTAACATTTACATAAATGTACTGAATTACTTTTCAAATTAATTTTGGTAAAGAAAATTAAGCAAAACAAGTCCTCTTTTGGTGCTTACACTATATTTGAATAATCCCTTAAATGGACAGACAATATTAGTCAGATTTTATTATCGGTGTATAACTCTAATATCGTTATAAATAAGAAACTACCATTTAAAATGTATTTTTTTGATAGGTCATTTCATTTGTTTACATTTTGGACATCTAATTATAAATCGGACTATAGTTACGTATGCTGTGTCCATCCGTAACTAAAGTTACAAACGATTAACTTTATGATCTATATGTGTGAGAATTGTTGTATTCTGTAATTTTGGGGATGACCCAATAATATTAATAAATGAATAAATAGATAAATAAGTGAATAAATAATTGTATAAATAAATAAATAAATAAGTGAATAAATAAATAAATAGATAATAGATAAATAAATAGATAAGTGAATAAAGAAATAAATTAACGAATAAATACATGAATAAATAAATAAACGTGTACCCCCAGGACGAGCAAGACTCGGTTCGTCTGCTGGCGGCGGAGGCGTGCGCGGCGGTGGCAGCCCTCCTGCCGCCGGAGGACATGGAGCAGCTGGTGATGCCCACCGTGCGCGGCCGCGCCGGGGACACCTCCTGGCGGGTGCGCTACATGGTGGTCGACAAGTTAGTACCGGGATTTATGGACTTATCGAACTTTTTAAAATATGAATGTAGCTGATGTGCATCCAGATCACCTGATAATAAGTGACGGCCCGCATAGCACAGCGGTCAACGTACTAATCTAGTACCGAAGGCGACGCTCAACATATTTGTTGAACGTCGCGTCCGTGTATGTAATAAACCAACATAGTTATATTTGAATTCTTTTTTTTTGTGACAAATTTATTAACCTACAATTTGTTAAAATATGGTTTTATTATGTTTACAAGGTTTGTAGAATTGCAACAAGCCGTTGGCCCTGAGTTAGCCCGCTCAGACCTGGCACAGATCTTCCAGGCGCTGCTCAAAGATACCGAAGCCGAAGTTAGGGCTGCGGCTGCTGGGAAGGTAAGCACAGTTATATTTCATCTTTTTTTTGTTAAATGTTATAATAACTGAATGTAATTTGAAAATGTTTGTCTATAAGCACTATTTATCTAATTTACCTGAATAAGAAATACTAACGAAATAAACTTAGTCTTTTAAGTTTTATTGGATAGACTCAGTTGTACCAATTCATATCACCTTTTAAGCCTTGAGACACGAGACTAAGTCAAAGTCTTTCGATATGAATGAGTTGCACCTTAAAACTTGTAATACTCTAAATTCATCATTTGCATTGACATATTTACTAGAAATGTTTTCGATTCAAGGATACGCTTCTGAAAGTCTACTTCATTTCAATAGGAAGTACAAAAATTAATTCCATTTATGTATTTTTATTCTAATAGCAATAATACAATTTGAGACTAAATACACACTCTTCTTTACTCTTTACTCTTATTCCAGGTCAAGGATTTCTGCATGAATTTGGACAAAGCTCACCAGGAGCATATCATAATGAATATGATTCTGCCACAAATCAAGGATTTGGTATGCGATCCCAACCAACACGTGAAATCTGCGCTTGCTTCCGTTATCATGGGACTGAGCCCCATTGTTGGCAGGCAGAACACCATAGAACACCTGCTGCCATTATTCCTCACTCAGCTGAAGGACGAATGCCCAGAAGTCAGGCTGAACATCATCTCCAACTTGGAGTGTGTCAACGAAGTCATTGGAATACAACAGCTGGTCCAATCCCTCCTGCCAGCGATCGTGGAATTAGCCGAAGACACGAAATGGCGTGTACGACTCGCTATTATCGAACACATGCCACTCCTTGCTGGACAACTTGGACAGGAGTTCTTTGATGAGAAACTCACCGGACTCTGCATGTCTTGGCTTATTGATCACGTGTACGCGATTCGCGAGGCTGCGACCCTGAACTTAAAGAAGCTGGTAGAGCAGTACGGCGCGCCCTGGGCAGAGACCAACGTGATCCCGAAGGTTCTAGCAATGTCCCGAGAACAGAACTACCTCCACCGCATGACTTACTTATTCTGCATCAATGTTCTCTCGGAAGTCTGTGGTAAGGATATAACAACTAGAGTTCTCCTGCCCACAGTGTTGTCGATGGCTGATGATAATGTTGCAAATGTTAGATTCAACGTCGCTAAAACTCTCCAGAAGATGGCGCCATATCTCGACCCAGCTGTCATCCAGCCACAAGTGAAACCAGTTTTGGAGAAATTAAACGTAGATCCGGACGTGGACGTAAAATACTTCGCCTCCGAAGCCATCGCTGGCATAGCCGGTTAAGCTGTATTTAGTCACATGCAATATCTGTATTTTCTAGCATATATTTATTCGTAAACTGAAAGGAAATACCCATTGCTACCTAACAAAAGGTAATTCATTCCAGTGTTAACATCCGCAGACATCATTTTGGAAGGCATTTAATTTGCACTTTTGAAATTGTAATAATCTTAAATTTAATATAGTTAATAAAATTAATTAGTTGTTTTATTTATATTCGTATTAACTATACCTATATATACTATGTCTTATGGGGTGTTTAGATTACGTTGATTTGGCCTTATTCAAAAAAATTTGGTTACCGATTACTGTATACGACAATTCAGTTAGCAGTATTCGAATGCAGTCCTTCTGCGATGTTGGTCCGCAATCCCCGTTGGTCGTATAATCTGTTCGGAGAACAACAATACAGATGACGCCCGAACGCGTTCAGTTCAGTTGAAACTAGTGTCCGACCGAAACCGAATTTCGGCAATGGTCTCAGTTTCGGTCGAAACCAAAGCTTTCTTACAAGGATTGTTTTGAGAAAAATAAAGAAAACGTGTTTATAATCAGTCTCCGTCGGCATTATGGGAAACTAATTTTCAATATAATTTTAGTGGAAGTTAATTTTACTCTGTCGTTTTATTCTAAGTGTGGAATTGAATGAGAATTAATCAATTTAAGAGGGATACATAATATGAAAGCCTTTAGATTAATTGTTAAACTTTTCAATAATAATATAACCTTGGTATATTTGGATTATATATGTTTTTGACTATACCCATACCCCATGTACCATACCAACATATTAGAAAGAAACATCTAAAATGACAAAAAGTCAAGTTAGTTTGGGAGCCCCCTTAAATTAATATTTTAGCTTTTATTTTTAGTTTTATTTATGTATTTCTTTGTTCTAGCGGCCATAGCGATATATCTGTGAAAATTTCAATTGTTCTAGCTATCACGGTTCATTAGATACAGCCTGATGTCAGACTACGACTGCTGTCCGTCTGAAAGCAGTCTAAGCAATAGGGTAACTTTTTGTCAGCGTCAGAATGGCCGAGAACCCTAAAAATTAAAAATCGGTCAAGTGCGAGTCGGACTCGCCGACAAAGGGTTCCGCACCATTGTCTACAATATTGAGCAAAAACACGTATATATATTGTATGGGGACCCACCTTAATATATATATATATATATATATTGTTAGGGCCGTGACATATTTCCTGACAGGAGATGTTATTTTCAAGTGGGTGGAGTAGTTTATACGTAAAAGCTCTTGCGAGCTCAGTTTTTGGGTGATATTTCGTCGAGTTTCCTTGCCAAAGGGAACCTCTGCTCGTCAGAATGGCCAAACTGCCTTTTTGCCTATTCAATTTAAGTGTAATAAGTTGGTAACAATAAGTACAAAAGGGCCATGTGATTTGTTTTTGTTTTATTTTCCACTTCTGATTCTG
>DWNE01004962.1:0-14535 GCA_018249875.1 Cecropterus toxeus | reverse complement strand
CTTACAAATGTCCATGGGCGGCAGTAACCACTCACCATCAGGTGGGCTGTTTGCTCGTATGCTACTTCATATTTATAAAAAAAATGTGATTGACTTCAGACAGAACCCCTGTTCTATATGAAGTTATTTACAGATTTCCATTATATCAGATAGACTGCATGTAATTACTTGGCTACTAAAATGATATGGAAAAGCGACAGGGATCTCTTACAATAACCTTCTTGAGCCCACGTTACTGCATGCAAATTTACAACTTTAATATTAACTTTAATTTCAATTACTTAAGAAATATTTATAACTTCAATTTCATAAAAATAATTAGTCTTTTTCCATCCTTCAAAGTTATTTACATTCACATAACATCAGCAAATATATTAGGAATACTTAATAAATGTAGAGAGATATCATTCGGAGATATGAAACTCTTGATTAAATTAAGCGGTGGTATGAGATCTGTATTAAAGTAACATTCAATATTTATAATGGACGACAACGACGCACGTTTACGACTCATATATTAGTGTAGCACACATCAGCGTTGACCAAATTTCGCTTCAATTCGCAGGGAAATTTTGTTTGAAAATTTATTGAGTTTCGATGGGACGTAGTGATTACTGGCTCTATTACATAACGCCGCCGGAAACCGATCTTATATCTTGAAAAAATACGAATTTACGTTATGTACATAAAATCAATCACATTAATTTTAGTTCATAAATTAGATGTAATACTTTTTAGTTTGTAATTGGAGGTTTTAACATAAGCTAACTTTAAATGTAGCTAAGAAAATGTTTTTGGCTCTGGTGTAAATTTGAATTTTTCGAGATACGACAAGTTCGCTTTCCTGTTTTTTTTGGTTCTCGAGGGGGAAACCTTCAAAAGGTACCCGACGCCGTGGGAGCGACATAATGGCTATTTAGGTTTTTACTGCACTAAAACCCTCCCGGTGAACGTCCTCGGCGCTGCGAAGAGAACTCCGGGATCTCCAAGGGAACACAACCGGAGAGGCCCCGGAATTAGCATCGCATCTGTGCTTAACTTCAGATAGAACCCTTGTTCTATATGACGTTGCTTACAGATGCCGGTGATTTCTCTCCATATACATCTGTACTTCCTTGCTAACAGGTGGGTTGCATGCTTGCTTGCTATTTAATAGATTAATAATAAGAACGATATATCGTGTCGTACGTTATAAACAAGCGTACCTGAAAGTGGAGGATCATTTTAACCGTTTAATCCTTCGGGGGATGAAAGTTTGTATGAGCCTAAATCGGATTACAAGTTCGTTAATGTTAGTAATTTAACCAAACTGTGTCGAACGTCTATTGGTTTTAGAAACTTGGCTTGATTGACGGCAATTTAATGAAATTGTAGAAGCATAACTGTTAGTGGTTTAGTTTGGGTTAGGTATATCTCTTAATTTTCTATTTACCTATTTACTCGTATATGCAAATGGCTTTATCTATTCACATATTCATTTTCTTATTTCTTAATTACTCACGTGTTATGTAGGATAGATAATACAGGTCAACAGGTGTAAAGGTTTGGAGAGTAGAAAAAAAATAGATATTTGGGTTTTGTTTTGGTCAACAAATTTTGGATTCCACTTATCAATACAACTCTAATATAATACCGATATCAAGACTATAGGCAGTCTCTTACCACAAACATACTACTATACTGCTGATAGGAGCTAGAAATAGATTTAGCATTTCGCATTAGTTCGCAAGGGGGAATTGCAAGCAGCATCAAATTATATCACCTTTAATGAGATTTATTATCAGAAACGAGATTAAAAGCAAGCATAATATAATCGGATTAAGTAAAAGACACGCCATAATTCAAAACAGCGACCGTAGCAAAGCCGTGAAAATATCAGTAACTTTCCAAAGAAATAAGGAAGTTCGAAGCTTATCGGTTTTCCCTCAAGCCGCGGTGACAACAGCTGATATTTTAATCTATTTAAGCCGGATTAACTTATTGCCATTATTATTACCATTATTTTTGAAAGATAAAAAGAAAAGATGGAAGGTTATTCGAAATGCACCAGGTATTAGGTTTTAAAGGTCTACCTACTATTAGTGGTAGACTCCAGAATCTAACCCTCTAGCTCCGGGTCTATAATAGGGCTATGGCTTCTCCTGTGTGTCGTAAGAGCCGCTAAAAAGGGGGCTTCCGGGGTTGGAGGCGCCATACTGGAAGCTCAAACAGTCAGACGACCCCGGAAAGACGGTAAGACTAGACGATACGGTGAGCCCAGCCGCTCTCTTGGGTGGAGCCCGATGGAGCAACAAGATTCCGGAGTGCTCTTCGCAGCGCCAAGGACGGCTACCGGAGGGTTTTAGTGAGGTGAAAATCCCACATAACCCGGCATCGCTTCCACGGGATCGACTACCCTATGAAGGTTAAAAAAAATAAACAGTCATGTTTGTTCAATGGTTCGAACCCATGTCGAGTCAGGGTGGGCAGTTTGTTTACACGTTGGCAATAATATGCGAAAGATATGGCTATTTTGCTGACAATGATTGCACCCGCTTGAAGCTGATTGTGTCATTTTTAGAAGTTTAAAGTAGTAACTAACATAGTATATTACTCTATATTACTCTTACAAACTTAATTGATTCTTATTATATGATATCGACCCGCGTGGCGGAACTGTTATCATACCGGTATGACGCGCAGTGGGTCCCGGGTTCGATTCCCGGCCAGATAGAAATATGAATGGTGAGTTTAAATTTCTGTTCTGGGTGGTGTTTGCGTATTCGTCTTTGTGTGTCCATGGCACCCACGACACAGGAGAAAATCCTAGTGTGGGGCTATGAGTGTAGAAAGCGTGAGATTAGCGCCTTCAACTAAGCAAACAAACTTCAGCTTTATAATATTATAGTATAGATTACAAAAACCCTTTGCTAACCCTTGCTTTAGTGTTTTCTTATGCAATCACATTTAACATTGAAAGGTATAAAGACTTTCAAAAGACGCAATAATTACGGGCAATATATCAACAATTCAATCACGAGATTTTTGATATTTGGATTGGTTTTCGTGGAAGATATTTTGCTAATGACGGCCAATTTGGCCCGTGCCGAGTACTATGTAATTTGTCTTCCCAGAAGAAAGATTACGTTTATATTTGGTGGTAGCTATTGGGTGGAAAATGACATACATTTGATATGATTGAAGTGGTAACACCCATCATTGCCTTACTGACCCGTTGGACACGAGTCTGCTAAAAAAGCCCAGATTATGGAACGCCATTAATACGAACAATGTGGCGCGATGCCACCACCGAAAAAAGTGACATAAAACGTTAAAATAAATTAAAGATGTCGGTTGAAAAAAGCTCCAACTATCTAATAAAAATGAACTGAAAAAGGATTTTAAGAAGCTGGATTCTTTTTTTTTATAACACTTTATTCTACCTACCTAGGTTATTCATGCTACTAATTTGAACGAGGTCCACTGCTAGACTAGGACCCCTAAAGGGTTCCCCTAGAGGACTACTAGGCCTTCCCTAGAGAGTTTACGCTAACCTGGCAATTTGGTAAGCGCAATAAGTCTATAGTCTGTATAGGTACATTTCTGTTCAATATTTTCTATTTTATGTGTTTTTATTTGAAGGTGATAAAACTCTTTAATTGTTGGACTCCTGAAGCAACATCGCCACACTTATTATAGCGTAACATAAGTATTAAATGCGTAACATCTGCATTTTGGTTTAGATGTAATACAGGACATGTACTTCATTGAGGCTTTCCAAGTTCATTCTCAGGGGAAGTAACTAGAGTTTGTATCCCGAGACGTCTCGTGTCTCGAAGTACCGAAACTTTTCATTCTTACTGTCTTAAAAGCGAATCTGTATTGTTAACGAAAAAAAAGCAAGTATAAACACAGAAATTAATATTAATGTAATAAATAAAATATTTAATTTTCTGTTTAATAAATGTTAAATCTATTTTTATTTTTACAAAGAATTACCTTTTTAATATTTTTTACAAGAAATTTAATCAATTAAAATTCTTTTAATAATTCTTAGACACGACTCTTAAGAAGAATCCTACAATTCTCGAAGTTCCAAGACTTTGTAGGCTTTCTCGTGTCCCGAGACTTTGAAATTGTCGGGAATTTGAAGACACTAGCAGCAACGCATCTACAGCAAACCTTTTGCAAAACTAATCTTATCTGGAGGAGATTAAATATATTAACGAGCAGTAGAGGGAACTTACCATCATGTGCACTTCAGCTTGTTTGCTACCTCTATACCTATTTTAGAAAAAATCATGATTTTGCGAGCTAACCTGCCTTTTTAGACCGAAAGATTAAGGTTAAGGTGGAGGAAATTCGACTCTAAATGTTCACCTCAAAAAATATTATGGCAATCTCCCATTCATGTAATTTTGCGCAGGAAATATTTGCTCATATATCCCATTTTAAACCGAATAATGATAATATCATTAACTACAATCAATATTTTAAAGAAATAAAGTTCAAAGAGATCTCTTGACAAAAAAGCAAACGAACATACAGGCCACCCGATGGTAAGTGAACACTGCCGTCCATGGACATCTGGAAGCAACTTCATATAGAACAGAGGTCCTACCCCGTCAATCACAGGTGCGTTGGTACTTCTGAGGAATAAGATGGTTGAAAATATCCTGAGAAATCCTACTCATCTGAGAATTCTTTAAAAAAAATCTCAAAGGTGTATAAAGTGTAGGTACCTCAATCGCACTTGGCCTTCGCAATGTTTTTTTTTTTTATAAATATGTAGTAGCAAACGAGCAATCAGTCCACCTGATGGTAAATAGTTACTGCCGCCCATGTACATATGTAAGCAACTTCATATAGAACAGGGGCTCCATCTAAAGTCGACCACAGATGCGTTGCCCTTCCACCTCACGCAAGAATTGCTTCACGCTAGAAATAGGTGTGGCGGTGGTACTTCCCCGTCGAACTACATTGGTTCAACCACCTGGTAAACCAATAGAGGCTTAGGCATAGCACATCACCTGATTTGCTATGCCTAAACCTCTTACAATAAAGCGAAACCTGTGCCCAGCTGTGGGTGGTTGACGTATAAATGGCAGAGGCGCTGTAGTAGACGTATTGTTACAGTTAGGGCTCAAAACCGGATGTTAGGGCAGGTATCGAGCTAACCGATTATTAATACCTATATAACCTTTGTTTTATACTTCGTTGTTTTTTTGTTATCAACACAGCCGCTTAGTTTGACGAGCTAGCACATAGTACGTTTGATTATAAATTAGTGTACAATATTTTTAAATAGCAACTAATTTGCCAAGTGGTAGAACCAATGTAGTTCGACCGGGAAGTACCACCGCCACACCTATTTCTAGCGTTTTTGCGTTTCAGTTGAAAGGTGTGGTTGCCGGCTTACTTATATAAGAGGAGACTATCTCAGTCCTCGGGAGCAGTAACGCATCTGTGGTCTTCAGATTGACTTCAAGTAGAACTCCTATTCTATATGAAGTTGCATACAGATGTCCATGGGCGGTAGTAACCACTTACCATCACTACATGCCGTCTGCTACTCACGTCTGATAAAAAAAATGAGAAAATGAAGGAAATGAATGTTTTATATGGGAGTTGAAACACGAAAAGATAACTTCGATCTGAATTACTATTATACTGCTTATTATAACTTTACGAATGATCAACTAAATAATAATGTACATATGATGACCTGCGTGGTGGAGTCTGACGCGCAGTGGGTCCTGGGTTCGATCCGGCCAGACAGAAATATGATGAGTTAAGAATTTTTTTCTGGGTCTAGGGTGTTTGAGTCGTCTTTGTGTGTCGATAATACCCACGACACAGGAGAAAATCCTAGTGTGGGGCTATGAGTGTAGGAAGCGTGTTTTAAAAAGAAGTGATTATTATCTTGTTGACCATTCGTAAAGTCCGTGTGTCCGCTGTAATTTCGTACGTCCTTGCGTGCCCGGGGCTAGCGGCGCGCCGCCTGTAATTAGGACTACTACGGGCAATGTTGCTGATAATTTGCCTGTAATACCCTAGGCATGGCCTCGTTTAGTATCGATAAATACCGAAACGTACGCATCGATCATCGCTAAAATAATAGACGCTTTAATAGTAGGCACTTTTTACACTCATAGCCCCACACTAGGATTTTCTCCTGTGTCGTGGGTACCATGGACACAACGATGAATACACAAACTCCCAGACCCAGAACAGAAATCTAAACTTATCATTCAGATGCCTGTCTGGCCGGGGATCTAACCCGGGACCCATTGCGCGTATCGGTATGGTAACCGCTCGGCCAAGCGGATAATAACAGTACGCTGAATTAATAAAAAGATATTACTTGTAATAAAGCAAAATACATATTTATTAAATCGTATAATTTGATAAAATATATTTTTTAATTTATTTCGTTTCTATATACACTTTATTTAAATTAACTAACATGTCTGATATTGTCGCCCACAATGCGGAAGTAATTAGCTTTATTTTTTCTTAACTCAAGACAAATGTACGTTAACATATTTATTAACGTACAATTTCTCTTTTATATACTCAAATCAATATTGACGACCCGCGTGGCGGAGTGGTTACCATGCCGGTGTAACGCGCAGTGGGTCCCGGTTCGATCCCCGGCCAGACAGAAATGTGAATGATGAATTAAGATTTCTGGTCTGAGTCTGGGTGTTTGTGTATTCGTTTTTGTGTGTCTATGGCATCCACGACACAGGAGAAAGTCCTACTGTGGGACTATGAGTGAAGAAAGCATTTATGTTTATGTTAATATCGATATTACTAAAGCACATCACTAGTGCTACTGTATAACGCTGTCGGCAGTCAGGCTGTTGCCGTCGCTACCTAATATCGATGCAATTGACTACCGTATATTATCTAGTCTGTCTATCAAACAATTTAGCGTTCACGATACTTTCTGTATGACGCATTGGTAATTTTGAGTTGATTTGTAAATTTATACCAATTTATATGCCATTACTGTAATGTAAGGCCATTATAAGCTTTTTGTTTTTATGCCTTTAGTAGACCTAAATGTGAATTTATTTGTAACAGGAAAAACGATTTTAGCAATGTAAATGATATAAGCAAATTGTCCCTACTTTGTTTTCCTATACGTTACATTTCATGTTTTATAATATACTAAAACCCAATTTGACTAATTCCTATGTCTAAAGTCATCGGTCCTATTTAACTATTTCATATATTAATTACATAAACTCTAAATATACAAGTATACCTACCGTGCATTACGCCTTAGAATTATTTTGGAATCATGTCTATGTTGTTAATAAATAAATATGTATCATGGTTTATTGGAGTATAATTAAAGCATACATATTAAAAATCATTAAGCTAGACTTTTACTTAAATAGAAATTTTATCGATAAAGCCTTTGAAAGTCAATGAAACACCTAAGTCACGCTTTCTACACTCATAGCCCCACACTAGGATTTTCTCTTGTGTCGTGGGCGCCATGAACACACACGAAGACGAATTCACAAACACCCAGACCCAGAACAGAAATCTAAATTCATCATTCTGATGTCTGTCTGTCCGGGGATCGAACCCGGAACCTGCTGCGTGTCATACCAGTATGGTTACCGCTTAACCAAGCTGGTCGTCAAAACAAAGATAAAACATTTTTTTTTAATTCTTTCAATTTTTTACTGGTAATGAAGTTTATTTTCCATTTGATACTGCTAGGCAATTTTATCGACAAAAGCTACCATAAACTGCCTGAAACAAATTTAAAGTGAATTGTCAATAACGCGCACTTTATTATCGATTACCTTCATCTTCAGTTATTATGCTTTTATCGACATAATTTACGACAACACTACCGCTACCGTGCGCTCGATAATCAGTAGCATAATATGTAGGTGCAGGCTACCAGTTGGAGTGTTACATCTCCATAACTGGCCAATTTGCTACACATCTGGGGGTCTTCATTTGTGCTACTGTGCTTTGTTTTGTTTTAGGAGACTGTAGGATGATGCTAAAAATCTGTGTAGCAAGCATACATGGTGATTTTAATGGATATTAACATCTGAATTCAAAAGTACCTACTAATGTTTTAACAAGTTGCGATGCCTATTTTTTATAAGCAGACTTTATTAAGAAATAATACAAATAATATAACCATTTAAACCTATTTAACCCCTTGGATGTCTACGTCATGGAATGAACCCATTTTCGAAATTTTCATTTCTACCTTTATTAGTTAAAGCTAAGTGGTGATTAGTCGGAAACGGGTATATTTCGTTTTTACGTAGGTATAATTATAAGTCATATTGTTGGTGTTTGACCAAGATCTCATTAAAAGTTCCCATTTTTCATGTTTAAGTTTAGGTTTAGAGATTATTTATTTTTCATAAGACTTACTCTCTTCTAATGAAAAACTTATAATCTAAAATAAGTACATTTTTTTCCGGTGTGTGAGTGTTTGTTTGTGTGTGTGTGTGTGTGTGTGTGTGTGTGTGTGTGCGCGTGTAAGACGTATTGTCTCAAAGTTTTCTTAAATGTTATAATTATAAGATTTAATATTAGTTAAGATCTTAGGTAAGTCATTGTCAATCGATTCCTTAATTTTTGTGACTAGATCTATAACAGTAGAGATATTGACTTGTAATATCCCCGGTAGCCTTATGCAAAACATAAGATATTTCATTTCATTTCAACTAATGAAACCCCCTTTGTTTACTCAACAACTTTGATCAGAGAACAGTACCTGCATATTCTAAATTTTTTCAACAACAAACAACTAATATTTCATGACAATCTAATTACTGGTTTCAGAACGCAGAATTTACAGACATACAAAAAATGATTTTTATTTACATACATGTATCTTTTTTACAAAGTTGATGATTAGATTTTCTTATTATAATACAAGCTAAATAAGTAGGTATAAGTTTACAAAATATCAGCTATTTAAAATCACAGTCAAAATCTGTGTTACAATTTTAGCGTAGCGAGTAGACCCATAAATGAGGTGCAGCAAGAAAATTCGATTACTAGGGGTTGAAGGTGTGGTTTGGGTAAATGCCAGGTTATGGGGCGAGGGTAGGACCGGGGTGGAATAATGGGGTTGGGGCGGAAGTTCCTAATGGTGGCGAGTCACGAAACCGCCCAAATTACCCTCCCCGGTGATAATATTCCGAGAACTGAAATTTAACGTAATTTTGTTTTCAAATGTTATGTGTGGAGTTGGCGTGGATTTTACGTGGAAGAAATAACTACTGTTCGCCTAGAACAACATATTAGTATGATAATAATTATAAATTAAAAGTGAAACTGTCAACGTAAAATACAGCACAACAAGCTTTAAATTTACTTACATTTTATGGCTGTAAACATAACTGCTCCCACAATTAAAGGCAATCACAGCATGCGATTGTGTTACAATTTCTCTACACACAATTATATGTTTAGTACACAAAATTGTAAGTTATATTTTTTTTTATTTATTCTACAATTACTACAATACAATAAAATAGAAATTACAACGATTGTTTAAAATACGTATATTTGTACGTACGTACTGAATAACTCTTTATATTATTTTTGTGCGCTTTGGACTTCGGTATTTTCGTAGCATTGAACTTTCATTGCATTTTTATCATATTCCTGCGAAAAGTACATAAATCTTCTTCTTTTATTTTAAACCTTATTAAGTGTAAAAGAATATCATTTTTAAAAGCGAATTCGGAAAAATTACAATTATGGACAGGAGATTAATTCTCTAACTCTACTGAAAACGAGTCTAAATCTGTTTCTTGCAAACATTTGATTTATACTAGTCTATTTATTGTCTAATTTTCCCAGTAGTAATAAACGACTTAAACGCTTTCTACATTCATAGCCCCACAGTAGGATTTTCTCTTGAGTCGTGGGCGCCATGGACACACAAAGACGGATACACAAACACCCAGACCCAAAACAAAAATCTAAACTCATTCACATTTCTGTCTGGCCGGGGATTGAACCCGGGACCCACTGCGTGTTACACCCGTATGGTGATCGCTCCGCCACGCGGGTCGTCAATTATCACACTTGTGTTATTCACTGAAATATCGTCACACTTAAGTTTAAATTAGGTAATAGTAAAGTAAACAAGCCAACACTTGCATAAATTGGAATTAGCAATACCTACAGACATTTATGCTCACAAAATTTAGATTCAGGTGCATAATAGACGTTAACAATTTATGCAAATTATGGAATTGCACGCAAACCAAAATTGGTAGCTTCGAAACGCAGCTGCATTCGAGAAGGTGGTTATTTCCTGAAATAGCGACCGAACGGTGCCAGGCACCTAAGGTCCTTATGTAACTAGTTTACGAACTTTGGCCACATGCGATACGTTTAAAATCGTTCATATTATGGAAATTAGCTTTCGTGTCGGCGATATGTTAACACGTTCGACGAATTCAATCGACTTTTGATTTACTTTCGCATAGTTGGATAGGAGGCGATAGTAAGTTTGCAATACTTTTATACGGCGCGTGATAGTTTAATTGTATTGAAATGAAATGTCTTTATTTTGCATGGGCCGACGGTGGCACTTACAAATTGTCAGTTACAATATTTTCTTCTTACACTACCACCGGATCGGAACACAACCACATAATTGTTGAAACTCGTACATTCAATCAAAGATCCGAAATTTAAATCCCAGACAAGTACTACTGATTTTCTAAAATGATAAGCTTAGTATAAAATCTTAAATCATTGCTTTATGGTGACCTGAGCTCTCAAAAATGGGTGAAGTGTACTGAATCACACTTGAACAGCGCAGTTGAATATGTCTAAGAAAATAATGCTGAAAAATTTCGGGTCAGATTATATAAAGTCTCAATCAATCTATACAATTATATAAAAAAAGCTATTTTCCTACCCAGGAATCAAATTCGTTTATATTCGAAAAAACAACAGACCTTATGTCTTCCCATTTGAAGAAAAGATGCATTTTTAAGTTCCTAAATATAAATTTACTCCTTATTAAGTTTTATATCCATTGGTTTTTATATATACTATAATACTCCGTCTCAATAAATGTATACCTACTGCATAAAAGAAAAAAATGCTAATAGCGCCTAATGTTATATAAATAATTTGTTACAGTTGAATAATGGAAGCGTCATCGTCAGACTACAGCGATGAGGAGGTTGGGGTCATAGCGCGGGGTCAGAAACTCTGGGTCAGAGGAGTCAGAGCTCACACCACATGCGCCGACATCGTGCGAGCTTTACAGGACGCTCCGGAAGGTACTCTTGGCATTAATGGAGTTTTTTCTAAATATAGGAATAGCAAATTCAGGCAGTTTATCTAGTAAATCGCTGCTGCCACCTATGGGCCTCTATAAGCAATATCAATAAGATTAGAGCCATATTCGAGAACTAAGTTAGATCTACCACACTAATCAAACCAGAACACAACAAGGGCACCATTGGTAACATAAAGGTTTTTTTTTAAGGTAGTCAGACAAGTATGACTCGACCGGGGAGGTACAATTGCCACACCTATTTTTTATAACTTCAGATTCACAGTACCTCTGTTCCATATAAAATTGCTTCAATTCAGTCAATTGACTACAATGACTTTTTATCATTAGACGACAGGCGCGTGTACTACTTGAAACTGATAAAAAAATATACTATTTTTAGCATAAGTTTTCTTAGTTCTTAGGAAAGGAATGAAAACGCTGTTCAACTTTTGAATGAATGAATATCATCTTTTTACAGCAGGTGGAACACCAAGCGAGCATGGTGAATGGGTGCTGGCAGAACGGTGGCGCGGTGTGGAAAGACCTTTACCACCAGATGTGCCGGTGTTACACGTCCTCGCGGCATGGGGTGACGCAAGGCACGAAGTAAGTGATGATGAACTTTCGATAGTGATCCAATTATCCTTACAGCCTGTTTCTCAATCGCCAATCAAGTTATGTAACATTAATAATCGAGTTCAACAAAGGAGGAGGTTCTCAATACGACTGTATTTTTTATTTAAATTTTCGTTAGAATAAATTTATCATATAGATTAACAATAATAAAATTTCATTTAAATCGATAAGGCGGTCAGAGTTTATTGGATAATACAGTGGCTTCTTTATAATAATGGAGTAGCAAACGAGCATGCAGTTGGGTGGTAAGTAGCCACTGTCAACGTTGCCTACCTTATCAAACCTAGACAAGATTAGTCTTACCGAAGTTGGATGCAGATAGATGCATTGCCTACCCCTAAGGATTAAATTGGAACGCCTTGAATAAAGATGTCTCCTTTACTACACCCTTCACAATAGAACACAGAACGCATGACATTAAGTGAAACAGTAATGGCGTTGGTGCCCCAAGGGGTTCTATCACTTCTAAGAAATTAATTATTTCATATTATTTTATATAAATTGAGATCTTTTCTTCAGGTCCGGTTATCCCTTCGCCGAGTTTCAAGTGGGGGTGAAGACGACTCAGGTCGGGACAGTGACGGTGGCAGCCGTTCTGGTGCAAGGCGAAGACGAAGGCGAGGAGTGCGCGCTGCCACTCCACCACCTCGCGCCAAGAGTGAAGATCCTGCAGCAAGACTTGTCTCCGTTATTCAGCATCAGAGCAAGACTATACATCAACAGCTTGATAAATTAAGGTATTTTATCCCAAACACAATAATGGTCTAGTAGTTTGATTTTGACCAAACTCTGGGGCTTTGGGATTTGAAACCCAGGAAGCATGTCTGAATGATTAGAAATTTATTATTATTATTCGTTTAAACGGTCAACAATACTGTGAGGAATCTTCACTGCTCACCTACCTACTATAAATAACTAATCTTAAAATTGTGGAAACATTATTAATCCACTCTTGGTAAATGTGATGAACTATGGCCTGACCATTCTCTAAAAAACTTATAAATGAGAACCCACGCTATGTTTGTTAAACTACCACTTAAAATAATATAACTATTTTTTTGTGATTACAGAGAGCAAGAAAAACTAATAGATCAGTTAGAGGACCAGACACATAAGAATCGAATGGAGAAACACGGCACAAACTATCTTCTCGAATCATACCTCCGAGACTTGGGCCGGTGTAGTGAAGTTAATGACAGTCAAGCTGGCAATAGTGACAGCGGAGTTGGCGTTGGCAGCGGAACACCACCAAGACGACACACAAAACATAAGTCCAGAAGAGAAAGGCACCTTATGAGAGAACATTACTTCACGAAAGAACTCACTGATATTTGTCAAGTTAACTCCGAAAGACTGATGCAAACACAAAACGATACAGACTCAGATGCTTCAGCAGATGAACTTACAAGGATACGAGAAGAAATTGAACTGCTAGAAAAACTGGCTATCATAAACAAAAGACTGCATCGCGAAGAAGAATTAGTAGTTAGACTAACGGCTAAGGTGAAACGGTATTCAGATGAAAATAAAGCATATAGTTGTGAAAATGTCTCGCAGGTTGCTATGCTTATCGACAAGATAGAGGAGGAACTAGCAAAGACCGCGAAGGAAATGCAAAACAATACAACAGAATTACAAAAAGCTGACAGGGAGCTTGAAGTGAGAATGAAATTACTTGATGAACTCACATTGGAACTGGAAGAAGAGGAACTACAAAACACTGTTCTAGAAAGACAATTAAATGAAGCGTCGAGTCGACAACCCATTTTGTTACAAGAAAGTTATATACCTGTTTTAGATCAAGCCAATGTAAATCAGGCAGTCTTCACTTACAGTGGTAACGGTTACGTACTTGATACCCTTGTATGACAAAGAGTTAAGACGATCGATAAATTTGTTCCAAAGATATTCATTGAAATTACCATTACATACGCTGACAAGCTGTGTAACTTACCTGTAATAGTATTTTCTCATTTTTTGACAATTTATAGCCTAAATTCGTTTAAATTTAAGGTCGTATATGTGAAAATTTTATATCGTTAATTATCTTATTCTTTTTCCATGACCAAAAACCTTTTTGAAAATGTTTTTTTACAAATAAACCATCGGTAAATGAGAAAATACTGTACGAGATCGAGTGATCCCATCCAAAATAATCCCCAAATTATATTGTGTTACTTTTAAATAAAAATATATCGATTTTTACGTATCGATATTTGAACTTTAGGCAATACCTAAATGGTGCTAAGAATATAGTTATAAATCATATTAGTATGTATATCAGTTTAATTGATCCTGTTTAGTAATGCGATTTATTTGAATAAAACGAATTAAGTACTACCAATTAGTTGGAAATAACGCCATCTATGTTCAAATCCTAGAACGATTTGGTACATGTTGACACATTCGCTGAGTTACTCTTGCGCATAATAAATCGCCTTCTAGACTAGGTTTAAGTGTTTAATAGATACCTATTTATATTTGAGTCCAATACCAAAAATATACAACAAAACCACCAATCGCAACATGTATAAATTAGTTAGGGCTAGTCAAATTATTAACGACAAATAACATAAGTTTACATTCTCATATTGAGAATATTTGTTATTTGAATAATG
>DWNE01004961.1:0-14535 GCA_018249875.1 Cecropterus toxeus | reverse complement strand
CCAGTGGACCGGACATAAGCGTCCCTTCGACCACATCTCCCAGTGGACCGGACATAAGCGTCCCTTCGACCACATCTCCCAGTGGACCGGACATAAGCGTCCCTTCGACCACACATGTATTCAGAAACGCAGTTGCAATGAACTTACCTAAGATGAACTTAGATGATGATCACTTAACACACTTTCAGTGTCAGAACCAGCACTAAGAGTACTTGAGCTGGCACTCAAAGTACCTGACCCGGCACTCATGGTTTTGCTACATAAGGACATCGTATCACCATCGCTATCATCGTTCGAGACCACGTCTACTGATTGATTGTAATTTGAAACATCCACTGTAACTGGTTCAACACTATTCAAAATTGTATCAGAGACTTCTACAAAGCCATCATAACCCCTTGGTACTGCGCGTAAATTCTCATGAGAGTATTTTAACACACGATTGGATTCAGACATACTTTTTAATTCGTAACGATCATTCTCTAAAACTTTAGTTATAACAAAAGGCCCCCTAAATTTTCTAGCTAATTTAGTTTGGTTACGCTCAGTACATTTTACAAAAACAAAATCACCTACCGAAAATAGGCGTACTTTTGCTTTCCCCCTATTGAACCTTTGTGTTTCAGACCTGGCATTTTTCGCTATGTTAGATGAAGCTGTGTTACGGATACTATCGAGGTCTAATCTATTTGAGTCAAAGTGCGGAGATATGCTAGATTCTCCTAAGGAAAGACTAGTAATACCAAACATTAGTTCGGTGGGAGAATACCCTGTTACTCTGGACTTAGTGCTATTCAAAGCAAGTTGGATATCATTGAGCTCGTCTCGCCAAACCTTATTTTGGTCATTTTCGACTATAGTTAAAAGGCTTTTTAATGTACGCATGACCCTTTCTACTTGACCGTTAGCTTTACTAGAACCTGTCGCAATCAAGTGAAGTTCAATGTTGTGATCATTGCAAAACTGCCTAAATTCTGTACTTATGTAACACCTACCCTGATCCGAGATGATACGTTTTGGAGCACCGAAGAGGGATACTGCTTTTTTTATAGCATTAACAGCGGCTTTAGCATCAATAGAGATAGTGTGCTCTAGTAAAATATATTTAGTAAATGCATCAATTATTACAGAGGCATATTCCTTTCTGTCACTTTTTCCACTTAGTTTTCCTGTGAAATCTATATGTATGGTGTTCCAAGGACAATTAATTTTAGGTATGGGATGGAGTCTGACTTGTTGAGCCCCCGATGGCCCTTTTGAAGCCTGGCATACTATACAAGACTCGACAAACTTACGTACATATTTTGACATTTGTGGGAACCAGTATTGGTCATACAGCTTGTCTAACGTTTTTTCGTAACCTAAGTGTTTAATTTCGGTATGGACAAGATTTATTAAGGACCAAATAAGAGACCGAGGTACCACAGGCAACCATGAATTTCGCTTGTTACGATGTATATTCCTATATAGAAGGCCATTGCGAACATCATACGTAATAGATATGGATTCGGGAAGTTCTCTAGAATGATATTTTTGTATAAGGTCTTGGATTTCTGAGTCTCGTTTTTGCTCTACTGCCAGCCATGACGACTGTAAATCGACGATGTTAACAACTTTACGGGAACTTACCGGAGAAACGACTTTAAGGGAAGTTTGGGTAGAATCTAAGGTAGACGAATCGCGAGTATTTAAGCTTCCATTAGGAAGAGGGTTTCTTGAAAAGAAATCTGCATGTTCCATGCGTCGACCTTCACGATATATTATGTCAAAGTCATAAGCTTGTAAAATCGCCCACCAACGATGTACGCGGGGTGTGAGATTAGTTTTTGACTTGGATGCTTTTAAGGAATTGCAATCGGTAACAACGAGGAAGTGCTTACCATAAAGATAGTGTCGAAAATGCTCTACCGCGCGTACAACCGCTAGCGTTTCAAGTTCGTACGAATGATATCTAGATTCTGCGTCGGTTGTACGGCGGCTAAAGTAAGCTACTACATGTGGGACATCATTTATTTTTTGAACGAGAACAGCTCCATAGCCTTCAGAGCAGGCATCTGTATGAACTTCTATTGGTAAATTGGGATCATAAATCATTAATACCGGTTCAGAAGTTAGAATTTTGACAATTTTACTATGAATTTCTGCATGCTTTTCAGACCACTGAATCGGTCCTTTCAGTTTTGTTAAAGGATACAGGGGACCGGTAATTTTTGAGAATTGAGGGATAAACCTACGGAAGTAAGAAGCAAGACCAAGGAATTGACGAACTTGAGAGGCAGTTTTAGGAACGGGTGCATCTATTAGTGCCTTTATCTTTCTAGAATTTGGTTTTACTTGACCCGATTTTACAGAATAGCCTAGATAGTTGATTTCCTTTTTCATAAACTTGCACTTCTTTATATTGAAGGAAAACCCGGCATCAGACAATGCTTTTAAAACAGTATCGAGACGATGTAAGCCCTCAGTAATATTTGACGAAAAACAAAGAACGTCATCCATGTAGGCAAGAGCAACATTTTTGACAGGTTTTAATGCAGAATTGATACATCTTTGAAAAACAAGTGGAGCATTTCTTAAACCAAAAGGGACTGTTAGATATTCAAAATGGCCCTCGGGTGTGATAAAAGCGGTTTTCTCAACGGATTCTGGAGAGAGGTAGATCTGGTGAAATCCGGATGCCATGTCAAGCGAGGAGAAATAATGAGCGCCATTCAGTCGGTCAATCTGTTCTTCAATCCGGGGAAGGGGATAGTTTTCGGGTAATGTATTAGCATTAAGTTCTCTATAATCCACGCACATCCTTTCACTACCATCAGATTTCTTTACTAAGAGGATAGGACTTGCGAATGGGGACGTACTTTCTCGAATAACACCGGCATCCAGAAGCAACTGGATCTTTTCTCTTACTATTTCCTTTTCTACTTCAGACAGTCTATATGGGTGCCTATGTACAATTTTATGGGGGTCTTTTAAATTAATTTGCATTGTTCCCGTTGTAACTCTTCGAGTAGGGACACCATCAGTAAAACATTCTCGATATTTAGTCAGTATTTTATGGAGGGTTATTTTATCTTCACCTATTAAATCAGTGTCTATTTGATCAAAGTTATTTGAAATTACCTCGCAAAGATTTGATTCTTCTTTAATTGAAAAGTTAATGGTATCGTGACTTATTTCGACATGAAAGCCTAGTTCTAAGATATCTCTTCCTATAATCAAAGGTTCAGAAATATAATTGTCAGGAACGACATGTAGCAATACCGATAAAGAGATTCCCTGAATTGTTAGAGATGTAAGTATTTGAGTATCACATAAAACAGTTTCACATCCTACCCCCGTCAAATAAATAATTTTGCGATGTACAGTACCAGGAAATTTGTTGGCTAAACTTAATTTTACAAGAGAGCATGTAGATCCACTATCGAACAAAAATGAAACGGTCTCACCCGATGATGACGACAGGACACTCCGCGCACACTTATGTTGGCACACGTGGACTTCTTTGACGGCTCCATCGCTGGTCTTGGTCGGACACGTTGAAGCGAGATGACCTTGCCTGCCACAAGCATAGCATGTTGGCGTTGTCTTGTCTTGGATTTTGATGTTTGAAGCTTCTTCGCGTCGCCGGTTGCAGTCAGCTTGTTTATGGCCCGGGACTCCGCAGCGGTGGCATACTCCGGAAAATGCAGTGTCATTTCTTCTAAAACGTTTAACATCACTGTTAAATGGCTCAGGACCATCAGCGCCTCGTTTCAATGAAATTCCTGCCAAAATCCGACATAACTGTGTTTTAGACGTAATAGTTTGGCAGCTTAGTTCACGTCTGATTATTGGATCTTTATAACACAGCACAGAAATAACAAATCCTGTTGCAATGTCTTCAGGCATTGGGGCACAGGGTATTCGCTCCACAGCGTTCCAGAGACGCATCGCTGCTTCCGATGCAGTTTCCTTATTGGCAATCTGGAACCGCAGTATATAATCGAAATAATCCCGTGGCTGCATAGGTCTTGCAAACTTTGCCAGCAAAAGCTCCTTGACTCGCTCCCAAGTAAGATTTGTCACGTCCAGTTGCGTCAGACAGTTAGCGGCTCGACCCTTCAGACATTGGGTTAACGCAATCAACAGGTCAGCACCTTCCAGTTTCTTACTTGTCACGATTACCTCCGAGATCTTACACCATCCCTCAATATTGGCTTCGGTTTCGTCTGGATCAAACTTCAAAAGTAGAGGCACACTGGACACATTGGACGTTCCAGGAAGATTAGAAGCCAGCAGCTGCGTCAGCAGGGCCTCCATACCGCGAAGAACACCAGTGGCGGCAGATTCGGGAGTCTCCTCAGGTCTTTGCCCAGATCCCACTTCTGATATAGGCAGGTGGCCTTTATCAGTCATCGTGGCTATCTCAAGTGGGCGAGGATGTTACGGGCTAGGAGAATTACGACTCTTCTTAATAACACTCACTTTAATAATTAACTGTAGTAACTAACAGCGGAACTTACGTTAGTACAACTTGTATAAACGTAGACGAACGCTCCGCTGAGTACGTATAGGCGGTCGCTCGTCCAACAGAGTAATGAATCCGACTCACTCAGTCGATTCACTTTTATACTTTCTGATCACCCGACCTAAGCTCCGCCCATACCACTCAGCGTTGCGTAAAGAGAAGGCAGGTGCTGCCATACCTCTTGACCACGTTAATACATTACAAACAATAAAACCAGATGGCACTAATCATAAAATAGGGATTGTTTCTATATCAGGTACAGGCAGGTACAGCTACCTGTTGACCATCTGTCAGCTGCCGTCAAATATATTTATTAAAGTACTTTCGTTAATTCAATTTTCATTCGTGTTAATGGGAGTTATATCCTGTTAAGAGCATATTTATAGCATTAAGATGCTAAAGTAATAAGTTTTTACGTCTCCTAATGAGAAAATAGAATGCCAACAGTTTAGCTAAACTCAGGTCCCCGGACGCACTTTTATGGGCTGTTCCCTTAATTTATGATCTCAGGACTCGTAGGGAGAATAAATTCGCATTACAACGCGTATAATTATGAGTAGTCTTTCTCTGTATGCTCGTTAAGACATCCATACACACATGTGAGGGATGAGGCCACATATTTAAATTTGTGACAATGTTACAAGGGCCGCTAAAAGGGTTACGAAAAACAAATTGGCATATAACCCACCTTTTTGTATTTTAAAAGTAGCAACCGAGAGTTCACCTGACGGTAAGTGGCCACTGCCGCCAATGAACACCTATGATCAAATAATAGTGCTATTTTAACTCGACCACTGATGCGTCTCTGCCTAAGGGCTAAGTTGGAATGCTTGAAACAAGTATGTGTCTCAAACCACAACATTCAAACTAAAACAGGGTTATTACTGCTTTTGGCAGAATAGATGAGACCTCTGTAGTCGAAACACAAAAAGTTTTGCGTTTTCTACCTTCAAAGTCAATCTGATTATCTTTTTAGTCTGAAATAAGACTTAACAAACATTCAGGTTGGCCAATACCCGCCGTAGAAGTAGCTTTCCTGGGCTCAAGCCGGGGAACCCGTAACTCAAGTTGAACTGTTTAAGCAGCTCAGTTAATATTAATAATCGCTTACTTTCATATGAACGTGTGTTACGTTTGCCTGTAACACGACACGCACTTTCAATGCTTATCTTCCACGTACAATCTAATAAAAATGTCGGTCTCCTTTCACGATATTGCTATAAGATGACTTAAGTTCAGAGGTTTAAACACACATCTTATTACATAACAAAGATGCAACCGCTATTGCAATAATATCTAGATTTTATCTAATAATTGTCTACTTATTTTTGTCTTTTGTCGATTTTGTTGATGTGGCTTGTCCTATAAGATAATCTTCCTCGTGTTCATTCTATCACCCGAACCGTACTATAAACTTACCGAAATATCTTTGAACAAGGTTGTACAGAAAATAAAAGTGGTGATGATTTTATCAATAGATTAATATTAGAAGAGTATGTTGTTCATACGAGAACATTATATAACTTAGAAGGAAAATTTTCAAATCTATGCGAACGAAATCATAGGCAAAAATCTAATACAACTTCACTAGGATGATAATGCTTTTAGAGCGTACATATATCCAAGTTTCTGGTATGTAATGCAGCCTAAATGTTTTAACGAATTATAACATATGCCATGAGGGCCACAAACAATGGCTTTAAAAATCATTTGTTTGACCCTACAAACATTAACGTGCTACCACACCATTTGCATCTCACAATGAAATATGATGCTCAAACTTTGTGTCTTCTAAGGGACTATCAAAGGGATACCTTATGATCTTTAAATCTGTAAAAGTGATTTAATTAAACGGCTTAGTTAATAAATAAGACGATAAACAACAATAAGCCCCTAAATTGGGGTACACAACATGAAAAATGCGAGGACAATCGTCATAAACCCATCTCGAGGCGCCAGCCGCGCAGAAAATTGAATATTCCATAACTCGCTCACCCATGGAACGGTATCGTATCTCAGACAACTTTCAATGAGATTTTTTCACCGGCAATAAAAGCATTTAATCGGCACATCGTAGAAGATTTTTATCTATAGTGTTTTTTTAGTTATTTTGCTGTTATTGGTAACCAATGCGAATCATAGATTAGTGGTTTGAAATTCAGTCTTTAAGGCTAGCCTCCGATGTGTACAGTATCTAATATATAGCAGACCTATCACCATGCTGATCTGACACGCAGTGGGTTCTGGGTTCCATTCCCGGAAATTAATTTAAATTATTCTGGGTCCCGGCGTTTATATTCGTCTTTGCAAGCTTATCGCATCATCGCCACAAGAAATATCCTAGTGTGGGGCTTTAAGTATACAAAGCGTTATCATTTCATTACTGTCTTTATTTTAACTTTATACCTAGAAATATTAAGTTAAAATACATGACATCATCGGAATTTAACCATTTCTCAAATTGACAGTTAATCTTGTTCTAGACCTATAAGAATGCGAGTCGGCATTAGGAATTAGCTTATAGTATTTCGGGGTATAACCTGTTTTTTGTAGTCACGGATGATTGATTGTATAGTTAAGTTCCACAGTGCCTATTTAGGGTACAAAATAGGCACTGTGATGGCGTGCCTAAAATACAAAGGCACCGAAATAAACTAAATAAGCCCGGGGGAATTGGCTCCTTCGTAATTTACCTTGCGTGTACTCTAGCTTAATTTCCCGCTGAGCTTCTGAGAAATTCTAAATAGTCTAAATTAAAGCAGTTTTACTAAATATTGACGGAACCTGGTACAGTTAACTTAACTTTATATTAAACTGTACCACGCGATATTTTTCGCACTTTTAACAAGTTACATTTTTTGAAATATTAAAACAAAAAATCTGACTGCTTAAAAACGATTGTTTGTGTTCAGTTTCGTCAAAACAATAACATAAAAGTATTTCAAATACAGATATATATTGATTGCTGAAATATGTTTGAACAATATCGTATAGGAAATCAAAGAGGCGAATTTTTTTGCATTACAATAATATTAGAATAGTTACTTATTAATACGAGAGTTAGTTATTCATACGAGAAAAACATACAATGATAATGATGGAGTAAATTTTTCAAATCTATGCGCACAAAATTGCGGGCAGAATCTAGTTTAATAATATAATGAGATAGTGTTAACGTTAGGAGTTATAAACGGGGTGCTTTGCTATGCATAATGTTTAACTGTTATAGCACTATTATTAGCTAATAATTCAACAAACTAATACCAGGATGGAGTAAGCGCAAAATGCTTGAGGAGATTATTCATGGCCTGTAACTCTAGATTACCTCTTGGCTTGTCGACGGGATTTGTACATAAATAATGTAACGAAGTGTTTGGTGAAAGATACATGTAGGGTTGGTAGAATGTAACACGTGCTATAGAATATGCAATCGCTATCCTTTTAAATTTGCATATGTCATAAGACGCACATATTTGTAAACTTTTTGTGGTAGGAATGGACCACACCTACTAGTTACCGGGGGCCACGAAAAATTCTGTTGGCACTGCTAGTGTTAGCGTTAAGTAAATTTTTGCATCAAATTTCGGTGAAATTTCGTTGTTATAAAATCGGACATATACTCGTACATTTGTTTAAAGGCACAACGCTACAAGTATCACATCGCCAAGTGAATGATGATGTGAACGTTCTATGGCTCTTGGATTTAACCTTCTTCTGTTTTATGTTGCGCTAAGAAACCACATCAGACATTTTCTGAATGATGCCTGCAGTGCCCAGAAAACAACGCTTAAAGCGAACGTTCCATGGCCCTCAAGTTATACTCTCTTATGTTTTATGACGCGGTATAAAACCACTGAGCTCTTATTTAAACAGAGTGGTAAGGCTCAGAAACTCACATAAAACATTTCATCTTTATCTTCAGCCGTTAGTGCACATCTGGGGTATGTGACAATTTTAATGATCTTGGGCTAAAAAGCGACTCTGGACTGAAACTCACTTCAGACGAATTGCAAACGTATTTGATGTTTCAGATTAAAAATGTATTAAGTTTGTTTGCAGTTTACTGCTAATTAAACAGGATTTTAACAGGATATATTCTTCCTCTTAGTTTACTTGCTTAATGCTAGCTAGTTCAGCATTTATAATACCTATGCAAAGTCTAGTCGTGCGTCGTACTCTACTCTAGGGTAGTAAAGGTAATGTAATCTATTGCAAATAACCCCTTTAGGAGCCATTATTTAAACTATAATCCAACTGAAATTCGCCACTTAACCATGAATACCATTTGAATTGGTTTGTCGACAAGTACTGTATTTTAGACTTAGTATAAGCTTCTCAAATATTTTAAGCTTAATTCATGTTTCTTGAGGAATTACTTCGTAGTATTACGATAGCTGTTGTATTTATGAGTATATTTATTGTTAAGACATTAGTAAAATTGACAGATTTAAAATAAATGCTAAGGTGCCAAACAACTTTGTGGCACATTGTGGAAAATTATCTTACCGATAAAAGGAATGAAATACATAATAAGGATTATCTAACAGATAGGAATTTAAAGGTGGCCGAACCCTTTGTGTTTTGACTATGAAGAAACGACCACCTTATAGTGTTGACGTATCTGTATACGTATCCTAACGGAGCCATACGTATCCGAGAGTGTCACGACGCATCTTGGACTGACCTCTTGTCGTAGGATCGACGAAGTTCACTTTAAAGTGATAGAACTCTTAATGGTTCTACTATTTCCTATATCTCCTATTTCGGCATAATAGCAGTTGTGCCCTGCTATGTTCTGGCCTGAAGGCAGACATTCTTGTCTGAGGTATTCTATCTTAGTCTTCAGGGGTAACAATGCGTCTTTGGCCAACCTCGGGTAAGACTGAAGTTATCTGGATTTCAGATGTCCATCGGCGGCAGCCTTTTACCATCAGGACTGCCTTCTCGTTTGCTAATTCCATATTATATAAAAAAAATATATAATGTTCATGAACTCCAGTGGTCAGATGGACTGAATGCTCGTTAATTACTCTCATTAAAATTATTAGAAATTTACTTACGGTAGAAGATTAATAAGTTGCAGGCCATAACTGTTAAATCCACTTACTGCAACGTTGAAGTAATCAATTAAAACTAATCTTCTTCAAGCATGCGATGAAGCGGTAAACGTAGATGATCATTAATCACGTTACTAGCGCTTCTAAGTAATGCAGAGTTTAAGGATCTATCCACACTACGGTTTACTGAAAGGGTTTCCCCTCAAGACCAATAAAAAGGTAGCAACCTTTTTATTGGTCTTGAGGGGAAACCTTCAATCGTGGCCACTCAGCGCTGTGTGGAGGACTCTAGGATCTCCAAAGGAACGCAACCGGAGTACTCCAAGCGTGATACTATTTTCTGGCTCACCGTATCTTCTAGTGTTTACGACCGTCCTTCCCGAGGTCCCTTGGCTGGACATTTCGAGCTCTGAGTCTTGTCATTTAGTCACCTCTTACGACAAGCAAGGGAGGTAGCCCTATTCTGGTCCCGGTACTACAGGGACAAAGCTTAGATTACCTACTGTCTTAAATCGTTATTTTTCCATTTATAAATGAGGCCATTTTAGTCCTCAGAACAAATCACCTCAACACCTCATTGACTTCAGATAAAACACCTGTTCTGTGTGAAGTTGTTTACAGATGCCCATGGGCGGCAGTAAACACTTACCATTAGGTGGACTGCAGGCTCGTTTGCTACTTCTTTCTTATATAAAATATATAACGAGCTCCTATCTTTTGCAAATATTATATGACACTAAAAGGTTGAAGTAGCAGCGGTGCAAGTGAACACTTGCACTCATGGTCATCTTCGAGCAACATATAGAACAGGGGTTTTATCTGAAGTCAAGCGCAGGAATGCGGAAAATGTTCAATTTCAACGCAAAACGCAAAAACTGCTTCAGGCTCGAAATAGGTATGGCGGTAGTATCTTCCTAATAAAAACAAACTCGTTCTATTGCCTGCGACATAAAACATCCGGGTTCAACCCCTGGCGAGGCAGATATACCGATTTCTCTTCTGGGTCTTGATTTTTTGTTCTCGTCTTTGTAAGCTTATTATAAGTACGGGAATCTTTCCAGGACTATTAGTTTAAAAAACCGTTTTACTTAATTTTAAGGTTAATAGATGACATTAGACTTTAAATTCGTCCTTCCGAACATTGCTTTTATAAACGCTTTAATAAATACACGATTTATTATAGAAAGATCGCAGATAGGTGGGCAAACACGCAACACGGCGACTGAAACCTACTTGCCTAGGTGAAAGTGGTACCGATGATACAACTAGCGTAATAGGTCGCGAGATTAACCCAGCTCGGCGTAACCTGGATCTAGATGTGGGGGAGTTTCTAGGTACTAACGTTGAGATTAGCAAGATAGCCTTAAGTCTCGGCCTCTCCATCGGGTAATTCGAGGTTCAAATCAACGCTCCAAAGGGCCTATCAATTTTTTTCAAGTCACGTTTGTAATACAAATTTAATATCACTTACGGTAAAAAAAACATCGTGACGAAAAAACATTTTTGTGTTGAATAGTACACTTAATGAGGAAGGCTATAGGATAACATAACGCTATGTTTGTTTGTATTAAATAGACTTTTCACTAATTAACGCGAATGAAGCCGCGGGGCACAGGTGGTCTTACATAAAATCACGCTATTACCGCGAGAGGTAATGGCTACATACCGCATTGTGAGCGAAAGCAAAAGGCCAACAATGGAAACGCGCTGCTTAATCGCTCCCATCAATTTCCACTTCATTTCGTTTTCGTCTGGAAAGTTCAAGTTCGATTATTAAAAGATCCGTTCGGTGATTGATTGAAAATTAACGTCGTATCTTCTGTAACGTTTACCTTGTCGGGGATTTTATATTACATAATGTAATTTTTCTTATTATTTTCTTATTATCATTTTAATATGGACATCAAATTAAAGCTAGTAAATAAACTAATATATAACTAATATAATAACTAATAAATAGGGCTATACAGTTTAATTTTTAATTATGCGAATGCGTAACCCAAAACAATTGGCGAAATCCAAAATTTGCCAAAAAAAAAGATAATTAAAAACACATCCTATATTTTTTATGCCACCGGATGTCATAGATATAAGGATCAAATTTTACGACCGCCTTTTATATTGTGTGACTTCAACTCGCGCTTGACCGCTTTTTATTTTCACATAAAAGATAGTATAAATGTTTGAATTTATGACATATATTTACCATAACTTTGGAGACAAATTTTACGTAGACTATAGTTTTCCTTGCTTTCCTATTGCTAAATCTAAACATCAAAATTAAAAACATAACACTCAGAATTCTAGTTAATTAAAATTGTAAAATAATTGAAATTTCTAACTGTGTTTTAATTAACAGAACTAACTACCGCTAACTACCTGGTATGTAGGAATGGGGACAAAAGCCAGGCATTTCCTCCTTACATGCCTGTATAACCTGCTTCAATAAAGTTATTATACAAAAAGGCAAAATTTATTTGCCACTTACTCGTTCTCTATAGTGTGTGAGCGAGAGCTATACAAGAACTTGCCATATTGTTTTTTTTTTTTTATTTTTAATTAAAAGTTGACACGTATGAACGTATGAACTTCATAATAATCTAGATTTTTCTACAATTACTCGCACTGTTATTTGCTTTAATCTTTATTTTAATGGAATGCCTAACCGATAATAATTTAATGAAAATCGGCTACAATAATAAAAAAATCTTTACACTTCTGCTCCTTGCCTGTTATTATTTAAAACCTTTTCTTGTAAGCCAATTTGTTCAGAACAGGCAACTTGGACATATTTAAGACAGGCAATTCATTTAAGTAAGTTAAAAATGGTTAGGATCGTTACTTCAAAAATGTTACAAGTAAAAATCAGTCGCAAAAAGTCGAAAAAGCGAATGTCGTAACGCGGATTCGAACCCAGGCCCTCAACCAGTGCACTGATCCAATACTAATGTATTATAAGTGCTTCAATCTGTTTCTACATATCTTGCTGTATACAATACAATTCTTGTAACTATATAACTTGACCCTGTATCAATTATCATCCAATCAGATTGATCTGTTACAATAGGGTAATTTATTATCATCTCGGCATGCGACACCATCGATACTACAATTACTACCCAACACATTGCCGTGCCAATTCATCATATTGCATGTCGATCACCATCTAAGGCCCTGTACAGACTGAACGATTGTCGCGAAGCTTGACCGTTTCTTTAAAGACGTTGATATGCGACGATGCGACGAGTAATATCAGACTGGGCGATTGTCGGGCAGCATGACTGCCTCTTTAAAGACGTTCATATTGCGACGAGTAATATGAGAAATAGTTGCTAATCCTTTATTGATATAAAATATATTGAGTCGCACATCCTTTATTGATATAAAATTATAAAGAATGACGTTATTTTCAATTATTCGCATTAAATTGGAGAAGAAATACTTAATATCTGCTTATTTATCCATGTAGGGGACGGTCACCAAACCGAGCTGACACGCAGTTTCTGGGTTCGATTCCAACATAAGCATTTTATAAATGATGAATTTAGATTGCAACTTAGACTTCTGCTTTGGGTCTGAATGTTTGTATAAGAATGAACAAAGATGAACTTTGTTTGTCCATGACGCCCACGACATGGAGAAAATCCTATAATTTGAAATGTAGGAATTTAAAAAAACATAAATATATTTTACTCTTAGTAGTCACAAGGGATCACTTTGTAGTCTAGAAGCGTTTAGGTGTTTGCACCCTTTACGCCTTCCTTGGATCAACTTAAGTGAAATCAATTCCCGGGATAAGATTGAGATGCTTACCTGATGTGGAGCTATGATGCGTTGCTACCAACACTAGTTAACATTACACTTAATTTGAACAAAACATTATACCGTTTCAGGTTCTTTTGACACCTATCAAAGGCGCCAGGCTCTGACCAGGTACACTTAGATATAACTGTCTGATTCGCTTTGTCTCCCAACTGTTGTACCTAAGACCCTATAATACATTGTATGACTATAACTGTGAGAGCAAATAAATGATTATTTTATTATTATTATTATATAGTTTGACATTACCATTCCAAGGCAATTAAAGCTGTTTTAAAGCCTGTCTGAATACGCCCTTAATACATAATATGGAGCAAACAAATCAATTTAATCATGATCGAAACGCCATGAATATAGTGCCAACTTCAATTGCACCACATCAGCCATTAATCTAAATTAAGGTTTAATACTCTCCAATAAAGTTAATAATTTCCCTCTCATCTTCAAGCTCTGGACTTAATCGAAGGTAACGGTTTTTAGAAGTAAATGGAATAACGCTTATCGATACGCGTAATAAATCCTTGCGATATTAAACATCTTTATAATTGTTACGGGAAAAGAGTATAAGTATAATATTTTGATTAAATAGCCATATTTAGTGTTTTATAATGTAATGTGGAAGACGGAAAATTTGTCTACGAATATTGAAAATACTGCGTTCATTTTTTTATACTAAACCTAACGATAAACGCGGATTATATCTAATATACTATTGACTGGCAGAGAATGCCATTAGGCATTAAGTTTAACCTTGTAAACCTTAGTTTAAGGTGTTTCAAAATGTAAATAAATATAAATAAATAAATACAGCGATATACGAAAATTTATCAAAAGCTTTGAAAAAGAGGCCTACTGTTCGCAATTGTTTCGAAGAACCCCATGTCGTAGAGCTCCGAGAATGCCTCGGGAAAATGTTCATTTCATATCTTACTCGTTCGTGGCTAAAGAAATGTATGAATTAACACTGAAAATCACTGCAAATTCTAAAATTTATGAAACTGTAACTGATGACAAATTATGTAAAATAGTGTTTGTATTTTACATAATTTGTTATTTGCCTTATAACTTGGTATAAATAAAACTTTTTAACAAAAAATAGAAACCGACTTCCATGTCACCAAAAAGCAATAAAATAATTTAAATATATGT
>DWNE01004960.1:0-14537 GCA_018249875.1 Cecropterus toxeus | reverse complement strand
CCCAGAACAGAAATCTAAACTCATCATTCATATTTCTGTCTGGCCGGGAATCGAACCCGGGACCCATAGCGCGTCAGCCCGATATGGTAATCGCTCGACCACGCGGGTCGTGATGTTTTTTTATATAAGATTAAAGTTCCTTTGAATATGTTACGGGTACTCACGATATGCGGTTTTTGAATTTCTTTTTGCCGATATTTCGACCCAGTTAAAACTGTTTTCGCCGTGACCACGATCCATGTAACGAGCTTTAACATATTAAAATGTATCAATTCCGCGATAATATCAGCTTAAAATCAAGATTTAAGTAGCAAACGAGCATGTAGTACACTGATGGTAACTGGTCACTACCGCCCTATAGTTGTAATTTTTCGTATAGAACAGAGGTTCTATCTAGAGAGTTCTAACAGAGGCTATGATAGTTGAAAGCGTTTTTTTTTCTATCTGAAGCCAATCATAGATGTGCTACTACTCCCGAGGGCAAGTTTGTCGACTCATATAAAAGTGAGTCGGACTAAACGTTTCCACCGAAATGCAAGAGTTGAACTTTTTCGCGCTAGATATTGGTCTGGCGGTGGTACCTCCCCCGTCGAAACAAGCTCAATAAATCTTCGGAATTAATGCCATAATATACTTCAATAACAATAGGTATTTCCAAAATAATGCTAAATTGAGAAATATTACAGTGGACACTTACATCACACACAACAAAGCCAAAATATTAATTAAAGTAAGCTTTGACAATGGAGCTTCAGCCGGTGACACGGTGAAGAGCGCTTGACCTATGCAATGCTGAGAATATATTAAAAAAGGAAATTTATAACTATAAATAATAAAGCGTTTTTCATGTTGTGTCACTGAAGTTCTATTTTATTATTAAACGATAGTTAACTCTTTTTTATGAACATCAATACTGTTATTTACTTTAACATATAAGAAATAATCAATCAATATTTTATTTAAATTATATTTCAGGTTTCTTTGCGATATACTACAGACTTATTGTCGTTATTTATTCTTGCATTTCATTGGTAAGATTTGCCCGGCCAAATTTCAAATGAGGTGACCTATTTAAAAGCTTTTTTTTATAACGAGTACTTCATCTGTAAGTCAATGGACAACTCGTATAGATTGAAACCTAACTATGGAGGGCAGTGGTCACTTACCATCAGTGGGCTGCGTGCTCACTTGCTACTTGAATCTATACTTCTATATATAAATATAAAAAACAGAAAAAACGTAAAAGCTTTCTACACTCAAAGCCCCACAGTTGGATTTTCTCCTGTGTCGTGGGTGCCATGGACACACAAAGACGAATACACAAACAACCAGACCCAGAACAGAAATATAAACTCATCATTCATATTTCTGCCTGGCCGGGGATCGAACCCGGAACCCACTACGTGGCAGACCGGTATGGTGACCGCTCTACCATGCGGGTCGTAATAATAAAATGAAATAAATATAAAATGAAATACTGTATGTGTGTGAGTGTGTGTGTGTCTGTTTGTTACTAAATCACGCAAGAACGTCTGGTCCGTGGTTACATGGAATTTTGCAAGAATGTAGCTTATATACCTGCTCAACTTACGGGCTATTTATTGCTTTAATTTCGACATTTCGCACTAATTAAAGATGGCTATTACTTTTATGTCCCGTAGCAAAGCATTACGTAAAAAAAAATGAGTTGAATTGAAATATTTTTACATAGACCTACATTATAATAGTACATAAAAACATAGTAACTGACAATTTGTAAGTACTTACAAATTGTCAATTACAATATTTTTTCTTAAACTACCGCCGGATCACGACGATCAGCTATGACCATTGGACCACATATTCTACGTACACGGTAGATCTTTCCGAGTTTAACAGTGTTAATATTTAAAGGCGTACACTACTACCAACTGAATAAATTGACTTATGACACACGTGTTAGTCATTCTGTTAACAGTTATTGTAGGCATAAACACATAACTGGACAGTTGAATAGTTCATAATTGAAACTCAATTTCAGTACACAATTAAGGATGGACCGAGCGGTTGAAGGGCGCTTGACCCACTTATCCTACACTATCATAATGTGGAGTATTCTGGCACAACGGAACATTACATACAAAGTTTTTAAATTGACCCACGACTTTCTACGAACAACACAGTTCTCATTGGAATTGAATATTGGAACATGGAAAATTCGCAAGAAGCTTGACTATGCAACATCGCACCAAATAGCTGCAGCATGTTTGCATATACCGAATATCAAGTACCCAAGCGGAAAAATATACGTTCTACGAATCCCACAATATAAGAAACGTAGCAAAAAATCCACATGACTAGAGATATTTACGAACGTGCAAGATGTGGAATGAGCTTCCTTCTGAGGTATTCCCGCAGTGCTATGATATGGGGTTTTTCAAGAGGAGTGTAAAAGGAGCTCTCCTTCAAAGCGAAGCATTGGCGACTCCTCTTATGTTGCAAATGTCCATAAGCGACGGTGACTACTTTCCATCAGATAGGCGGTCTGCCTTATCGTCAGGTTAATACATTACAAATATGCATATCCCTGTAACAAAACATATGTACCATAATATGTGTATAAAGTAAGTGAAACATATAAGCTAAGTGATATAACAATGAAATTTTAATCATTGAACTTCAATGATGTAATACAGAAGTATTTGCAAATTGCTGCAGGACCCTTGACACGCGCGGGGCGCTTGACCCCGCTGCAGCATCGAGCCAGATACGTATTAACTGCAACGAGCGTCCAACTTTGAGACGGAAGTGCTCGAGCGTAATAATAACGGAACATGTTCGGTAATAACTAAGTCTTCAGGAATTAATTACTAAAGCTCTATGCAGCTCAAATTTGCGCATGAGGAACGTACTCATCACGCGATCTCTTTGATAAGTCAATATAATATTACTAACAATTATAGTATTTTTTTCTATACTTTGAAAGAAATTAATTCAATGTCTGGTACTGTGACTTATGTTTCTTCTGACAATGATTTTTAAATTTATTATATTTTAACTTAGTAGAAATCCATAACTATGACAATAATCTTGCAACTAAAATGCTTAATAAAATTTTATATTAAATGATATTCATTGTATTTGTACGCTATTATGTGGCAAATGTGAGATGTTTAATATTATGTACTGACCAACCTTGTAACCACATTTCAGCAAATAAAGATATAATTATTATAAAACATAGAAATAGAAAATAATGGACATTACCATACCTACCTCAAAAGCCCAAAACCTTATGTTAATTAACAAAACATGATTTAAACCTGTACAGTTGTCTTTAGTAGTACTCAGAGTACGTCAACAATACTCTATTTAGAAATAATATTATGATAATTCTAACGTTGCAGTGATCTGTAGGCTGCAGTAAATTACAATGATTACCATCAGCTTAAGTGCTTGTTACAGTAGACGCATAAAATATAAAGTTCTTACTTGAAAGGCACGTCTTACGTAATTCGCACTAAGAGCTAATTCCATTACCTTCAGCTATATTGTGATAATAAACTAGAGTAGGACAATTAAAATGCCCGTGCAACCATTTCAACCCTCCTTACTCAGGCCTTAGCTTAACATTATACACCAAACCTCACATTTCCTTAAACTGCCCCAAATAAAAAAGGCCATTCGTTAAGTCTATTTACTCCCGACGTTTATGCCCCAAAGTGCGTTAATAAAATTACGTTTCTTCTTGTGTCGCTTAATTATAAGGGTGACTTTACAAGTAGAGTTAATTCGTGTTAACGATTCTAATATCCAAATGAACGGTGAATTATTGTGCATGAAGCTTTATATTCACTGACATACATTTAAGACAATGAATTTCTTTCGCGCCAAATTACGTGTCTAAATATTTCAGGATATAAGATACTACTATCTTGTTTTTTTTTTTTTAATTCTTAGCGATTATTTTTTCGTATCTATCGTATCATTCTATCAATTATAATTTAAAGCAATGACTAACTATGTTAAGAAATGTATGATAATATGATAGCTGTAAATGTATGTATGTTCAATATTATTGGGTTGCATTAACAATGCAAACCCAATAATATTGAATTGTGACCAGAAAATCAGTTCACAAAATATTAATAAACAAAATACAAAGACCGAAGTCGTCGGCCACAAACAGTATTTACGTAAACGAGAAAGTTATAAAAAAAGTAAATTGAGTGTATAAAATAGATATAACAAGAACCCTTCAGTTATTCCCAGAAATCCGTGTATAAAAAAGCTTTCGCAAACGATGTAGTCGATTACAAGTCATTACTCTCGTTTCTTACCGTCAAATCCGGACAATAGCATCAATAGTAGATAACGAAATGCCGCATAAAGGCCCAATGCTTTCTTGATCAAAAGCTGAATAGCATGTTAAGATAATTAGCTGAAGAAATATATATTCATAAAATAAATATAGCGCTCTACGAAAAATAAGTGTTTATAGTTATATTTTATTTGATAGAAGGGGTATATGTGATAGAATTCTTATATATGATTCAGAAAATCGTTTTTCCGTCTGAATTTAAGATTTCTTTAATTTAAGTGATCTTTTTCATAAGATTCAAGACGTAAATGGGCACGAATGGATTGCATGCCCATTTGATTGTAAGTGGTTATTGTCGCCAGCAACAACGAAGGAACAAGAGAGTATGCTGAAGTCGATTGCAGGTGCGTATTATTCTTAATACAGATCAAGACTTGGCCTTTTCTGATACAAGGTTTTCGTAATAATTTACAAAATCCGTAATTAAAAACTCTAAAATAAATCACTAAACTAGGATTAATCAATGGAGCATATTTTCAAGTAGATAACATCCATAACTATACAAGTTTAACTTACTGAATTTAATTAAACTAAATTATTTACATTTGCTAGTTATATGTTATGACTTTGAATCCTAAGCACTTAGGGACCGGAACTCTGCGCCTTTACGGCGGTATGCTTCTATTAAATGTTATCTACCGTGCTTTTCGATATGCATACCTTAACGTCATATACAACACGGCATCGTGCAAAATGTGTGCGTAAAATTTTAGGTGAAATCCCTTGCTTGCGGGGCGGCAATATCTTAGTTCTCCAGCAATATTGCCGCCTTTGGGCGATATTGCCCTATCTCTGGCAATTTTACTGATCATAATAACTATATCAGTGCGTCCTGTATAAGCATGTTTACTAAAGTTTAATTCGCATTATAAGTTATAATTATACATTGTTTAATAAATAATAATTCATATTTTTGATCCACTGGGTTATTAAAATATATCATACATATTTTATATTACACATCTTCATTGTTATGGTATTACTAAATTTGTTCGTTTTATAGAATAACCAAGAACGTGCAAATGTCCCTACGAGTACAATAACTCACGAAGAACAATGGAATCCTAGCTCAACAAATTTCATTTCGAGACAAACAGCGCGGAGAGGCTGTGATCCGCCTCATCCTCTGGAGAATCCTCCTTATTTAGAAACTGTCCAACTTTGGACGTAAATCAATTCGCCTTTCTCATTTTCTCAATTCCACGAAAGAATGGGGAAAAGTTAACTTTTCTTTTATTACTTTCATGGGAGTTGACAGTTTATGGACCGCAATGAAATATTTACAGGTCTAGTGAAGTAAAACTCTGAATGAAAATATCTATTGGCCAACGGTGTGGATTAGATTCCTGACAGAGTATAATTATTTATGAAAGGGATTCTAAAAATTGTAGAAGACAGTAAATAGCTCCGTTACACTGCTACTTTGAAGTGACAATTAGAAAAATGCATCCAGTCCACCTGATGGTAAGTGGTCACTGCCACCCATAGACATCTGTAAGTAACTTTATATACATCAGGAATTCTATATGAAGTAGATCACAGATGCGTTGCTACTCCCGAGGACTAAGATGGTCACCTCATATATGTATATCTATACTATCTATACTATTAATATAATAAAGCCATAGAGTTTATTTGGTTGAACGCGCTAATTTCAGGAACTACTGGTTCGAATTAAAAAAAATATTTATGTGTTGAATAGTAAATTTATCGTGGAAGGCTTTAGGCTATAACATCACGCTATGTTTGCTTTTAATAGATTGTTCTCTAATAAACGCGGGTGAAACTGCGTGGTACAGCTAGTATAATATAAAAGTAGCAAACGAACACGTGCTCCACTTGATGGTAAGTGGCCACTGCTCCTATGGTTCTCCTCTGTGATCAACCCCAGATAAGATAAGCTTTCGCAGTTGACAACGGATACGATGCGATCCCTGAAGACTAAGTTAGAATGCCACGGACGAGTATATATGCCTTACAAAACCAGATCGGCCCTTATAGAACCAGAACACAGCAACGATCACCTCAGCTATTATTAGGCAGAAAAGTGTGACGGTGATCTACACTACACGGTAGTGCTGCTGCATTCAATTTTGCAAGAACTTTACAATTAGGTTAATGTGATTTTCGAAGAAATGAATTTAAGTTAAAAGGAATTGTAAATTATAAAGAAACATAGGAATCACTTTACATATTTGCTTTCATTACAAGTACTAAGAACGTAGAAGTGGCCTCATGTATCAGCTTTTGATTGTGACCTATTCGTGGACATGACGGTCTTGTAATAAATATTGTATTAAAAATTAAGTGTTTTCTAAAGCATTTAATCCTAATATGCGTAAATATATCTGCAAAAAACGTACATCACCGATATTTGAATCGAAATGATCAAATATTATCTCTTTAGTTACGACAGCAATCTTATTTAAAAATAACATTTGCGCATCTTATATTTTCTAATTAAAGTGAAAGACTAAGTAATTAAAGTAGAAGTCTTAAGTGCTAAATGCTTTCAGCGTTGGCAACTTAAGAGTAATTTGCAGTTAAGCTGCCCGTTGCCGTCTTAATAATTCATTTCTTAGAGGCAAGGACAACACGGTATTATTATACAGTTGTACACCTTGGAAGGTAAATGCGTTGAAAAAATATATTGTTGTCTAAATTTGCATACATATTATATCTAGACTCAAAACAGACACAGGTCGGAGAACAAGAGGAAGTAGTAAAAGAACAACAATAATTACTGCAACATGTTAGAAAATTACTAAGTTATTGTATAATCATCAAAATAACAAGGGTATTTTAATGATAAAACGATTATAATAATCAGTAATATTTATCGATAACCTGGTTGAGATTTTTTAAATAATTTACTATCTAAAAATATGAGTCATGGGCTTTTGTTTTCACATTGGACAATTTTTGTTAGCAAGAAAAGCTGTTTAGTGTCAGTTAAGAGTACCTTGCAAGAAAGTAATAGATTATTCTAGAAAGTGTTAATATAGAAACTAAATCTGTGTCATGTAGTCTTTATTTAACTACAGACAGCATGTGCCATTAATTTCATCCACCTCCGGTCCTACAATGCGTCTGAAGAAATACCAAACAAAATACAGTAACTTAATCTTAATCCATGAAAAATTAACAGCGTTACAACAGCAACATTCTCCAAAAACTCCTTAATCTGTTCCCATTACAATGCCTTAAAGTTCGCCATCGCATCTACTTGAACACTTTTCCTCTCAACAGCGCGCTAAGTTCATAATTACTCCACAAAACAATATTCAAAGGCTAATAGAGTCAAGAGTAAATTATGCCCTACGAGTTACTTTTACAGTACTTAGCGCTTGTTGCTTTCTTGTTAAATGAGCAATACTTGGAATATGCTTTAAAAGATTGTTAGTTTTTATAATCAATAGGTAGAACTTAAAAATAAATGCATAGAGAATTTAACTAACATCTGATATTAAAATTAAATACACAAAGCGTTAAGTTACACGCGTTGATGGAAGTAGTTATAACTGTCAATGTCTATTGGGAACAATAGAAGCTGATCTAGATAGAAATTAGAAACAGCAGATTTTAAAGGAGAGCTCTTTTGGTCCCGTATGCCTTTGCAGATTTCATTGCGTCCGGTTATACTTGAGGAATAATTTCATTCCACATATTTTTATGGTCGCACTCTCGTCGTGATCTGATGGAACATGAGAGTAGCGAACTGACAGCATACTCGTGTGCTACTTCAATATAATAAAAAATAAATTTACTTTTTATTATATGGAAGTAGCAAATAAGCATGCAATTCACCATGAACATCTGCAATCAACTCTAAGTAAGATAAAAATGTCATGATCATACTTGTAACTAAGAGACGTGTCACTACCCCTGAGGACTGAGTTGGAACGTCTAGGATAACTATATGTCCTATACCACACCCTGTAGACCAGAACACGGCAAGTCATAACACTGCTGTAGGGTAAAATAGGAGGACGGTAATGTTTTCGGAGTTAAACCAGCGAGTTATACCACCTTTAAAGCAACCTTTAGCAGCAAAACTATCTCTTACATAAGCGAGATTATACAAAGCTTATAAAAATAATTTTATTCTTTATTTTGAAATAGCAACCCCTTTAAAATTCCCGACAGTCACAAGTACTTATAAACTTGTTTTTTTATGAATTGAAATTTCATCCACTTTACAGATTTCCAAATAGAATGAATTATTAACATACCGTGCATTAGTATTAGAACTAACTTAATTAGAATTCGTTAATAATTAAAACTTAATTAGGACGGGATTCATAATTCATTTCGGATAATAGGTATCTAGCAAGAAATGCTACATAGTTTGTAATCAGGATTTAATCTCCGATCAGTAATACCGCGAGCCTAGGAACTTTCACCGTCCTCATCTGCCTTAATCCTGATGCCTTGTGACACTAACTTCACCTCATACGCGATCATCTAAGTAGTACCTACTCAACAACCTCAATATATTTAACACACAATAATAAACCAATTTAATATACTAGTCTTAGAACCCCAGATCTTTCTGGTCGAATGAAACACATCTCACTTCCTAAAGACCAGATGGTTGAATAAATGTGGTTCGACAAGTTACCATCGCGACGCCTATTTCTAGCATGAAGTAGTTCTTGCGTTTCGGTGAAAGGGTATGTATGATTGCGTTCTCATCTATATACGAGGCGACCATCAGTACTTCGGAGTAACAATGCATTTGTGATCGGCTTCAGACATACCGTTGTTCTATATGCTTACAGACGTCTATGGGCGGCAGTCCACCACTTACCATCAGATGAACTGCATGATTGTTTGCTATTTTAATGTTATGAAGAAGATTATCTTAGCTTGAAAGCATCGTCAAAATTAGGTTCCTAAACTAAGATTACATTAAACAATCTTTCTATCCCTTTGGTATCATGAAATTAACCATATGCTAATTCAGTTCAGATATATGTATATAGGTCAAGCCTCAAACGACACCACATAATTTGTAATCAGGGTTTAATCTTCAATCGGAAATCCGCAAGCCACTTTACCGTCCTCATATGCCCTAATCCTGATGCTTTGTACAGATTCCACCTCAACCTCTTTCCAGATCGTTCAAGTATTACTTACTGATGTATAAAATATTTAAGGAACCGATTATATAATAAAGAAATCATCATCAAGACAGATACTGCCTCACTAAGTTCAAACCAGAACAAGGAATTCCTTAGCTCTTGTTAAAGAAACACTTAATAGAGGCGTTCAACAACAAATGTGCTACTCTCCCTTTGGGAGACCTCAGACAGAAATATAATTCTATTTAAATGATTACAGATTTTCAGGGGCGAAATTGGTCATTACTATTAGGTGGACTGCATGTTTGTTTGATAATTTTCTACTATAAAATATTTCCGAGTATAACATATTACGACTTATGCTTTTTCAAAAATCTATCAAGTAACAACTGTAAATCATATTCGGACATCTTATTTCGTATACACAAAAGTTCGGTGATTCTGAAAAGGGTACAGCGTCATCTAGCTGTAGCGACCGATAACACTTTCGTAACGAATTTTCATTTCATGATTTTAAACCATGATTCTTAAGGAGTTTCACTTCAAAAGATACATTAACATAAGTTCTTGTTTATGATGAAAAACGTAGGCATGTCTGATAATACGGCAAGCTCCGGACTCTCGCCGCCCTAATCCAGGGTTCACGGTTGATAATTTATTTAATTTTTTTCATATCTCCCATCGGCATTCCCCCGAGGGGGTGTCGCGGAAAATCTCATCTCATTTGACAAAAATGGATCTAAAAAATAGGGATTGACTCCGACCGCGACTCAATTCCCGCTGACATTTTTTTATTTCCCGGTAACTCAATGATACAGCTCGTTGTTTCATCGTCGAAACCACGAATTGCAGGTTTCAGTAAACACACGCAAATCATTTAAATATTCCTAGGTTTTCGAAAACTAAACAAATATGTTTTAAAAGTGCGATTTTCGAAAGTATAAATTACGTTATCTAAAACTTTAAAATTCGATTTTTAGTGGTCCCTTTCGTGTGAGGAGACTATTTTAGTCCACCCTAGTACCAACGTATCTGACACTGACTAAAATTGGTCTATCTAAAATAAAGACCATGTTTTATTTAGCGATCCATAAGCACCAGCGACCAATCACCATCGCGTGCTCGTTTGCTACTTCCATCTATACTAATATAGTTTGTTCGTTTGATTGAGCCCGCTTGTCTGAGGAACTACTGGTTCGAATAAAAAAATATAATATTGTTGCTAATATATATTAATGCCTTAATAGCCTACTTACTGGGAAGGGCTATATACTTAATAACATCACGCTATGTTTGTTTGTTTTTTCTTATGTAGAGGTAAAACCGTGGGGCACAGCTAGTATCTTATAAAAGAAATTTGCGTGTAAACATCGTTAGCTAACAATTCCGTTAAAATTTTAACATGAATAATGAAGCCATCTGTTAATACCAAGTGCATTTTAGGACGACCAGCAACATTTACAGACAAATAAATCATTCCTTATTACCTACACAAGTCGTTCCGTTCTTTGGTATTGCTTCCTTGCAGCAGAAATGGAATGCGCGTGAAAGTCCATATTAGTTCTTTTTCCTTCGTTTTTTTTACCATTTTCTTTCCGTTGATTTTGCATTCGTTGTTACGGTATTGTTTTCATCTCTTCCATATTTTTTGTCAATATAGTAGTTTGCCAGTATTTAAAGTATTATGTTTTAAATGTTGCCTGGTATACACATCGGAATCGAACAAGTAGTTTTCTTCTCGTGCCTATTCCATGTTCACGTAACTACTACTAACTCACTAACATTTCAGAGATGATCTATAGTTTTCTTTATAGCTCATATCCGTCACCGGCGACCTTGACTTTATGGAAAAGGAAAGACGGAAAGGATGTAGTAGTAGTGCAGTGACTGTAGGGAAATGTCAAGATACAACAGAATTAAAGGAAATTAATAGAGAAGCGGATGAAGAGAAGGGAAACTACAGGAAATAAAAGAATAACAACATTCAATAACACATGTGTGATTAGGTGTAACATTGTAATTGTTTTATAACACTGAAAGAAAATAGCACGTAGCCTACCTGATAGTAAGTTCTTAATGCCTTCCTGTTAGCAACTTCATATAAATCAAGGGTCTAGAGTCAATCAAAAATGCGTTACTCCTCCCGAGACTAAGATGGTCGCCCCAATTAATGCGAGCCGACACATACTACACTTGCAAAAAAACATAAACTTCTCACGCTAGTAATAGATGTTGCTGTGGCATCTCCGTGTTCAAACAATACTGGTTTTACCTTGCGTAATGTAAAGTAACAACATACGAAATCCGGTAAAAAAACATACTGACGAATTGAGAACCTCCTGTTTTTTTGAAGTCGGTTAAAAAAGATAACAGGTACTCACTTCGATCCAGTTAAAAAAAATCTTAAAGCTTCTATAAACGATCCGATTCTCAGTTCGCGCTACATCCCGCTCTTTATCAGCAATCTCGACTCGTTACCTTCAAAATACCCAATAAACTTCAAAGATCCTATTTCTTGCATATTATAGCACCGCGCCTCCATAACACACGATAAATTTCGCCAGAGGCGCGTTAGATGTCACTACACGCGAGAATGAACAGAGGACGGAATTATGCATACATATAGGTTTAAATAAGATGGGCGTTCTTTCCACGAAATAAGACAATTTTTGAAAATTCTTTTTTGGTAGTTTTTACGTGAAGCTTCCTCCTGTGAATAACGTATGTACTATACCCTCATATAAAGGTAGTTTATGTTCACATTAATTATTGGTAAGTAACACTAATAACGGAAACAATGCAGGCCCTACCCTTTTTTATAGGACTAAGTGTGTACATTTGATAATCATAATAAATAGTTTTTTTATTCTTTATTATCTATTCTCTATTTTGTATTGTTTATTAATACTAATAGAGAAATTCACGCATAAAATCCAGAAGATTCAAATTATTTTCTTTCTAGGATCTAAGTTGAAAAAATTAAACAAAGTAGAAGGTGTTATAGACAGACTAAATTCTCAATTTAGTCTAAATATTTGTAACCCAGGCAATTGACGGATTAAATATTTCAGGGCTTGAGAAGCCGAAGGTAGGGGTTATAAAATTTGATAACGAAAAATAATATATTCCGCGGTACCTTTAAGATTTTGTGACAGTTTAGCTCTTCCAAGGAACGGCATAAACAAAACCACATAGAGATTGTGCAAAGATCCAACTGTATATAACAGAAATCTAATCCTAAAGACTACTTATAAACTAACCACAGAAGCGATAGTGTCTAGTGTCTACAGTAGAACCACAATCAGATCCACAACTGAAGATAGCGAGCAAGAAACATAAAGCTATATGTAGGTAGATAGCTAGTTTATTTTACAGCTATTACTGGTATTAAGTTTATCTGCAGGGAACGCTTAAGAAATTAGCATAAGCCGGCGCTGATGTTTATGACATGAATACCTTAAGCACTCGCGATCAATGTTTGCAGCACGTGTGGAACTATTTGTTGTTAACTGTTTGATTTATAAGGACTTGTGTAAGGGATATGATGATATAGGTATAGTAAATTTAATTTATATATTTATTTATTTATTGCGCCTCATAAAAATACAAGTTACAGTAGGATAAACTTAATGCCTTATGACATTCTCTACAACACTGGGTGGCTGGAAAATTTACGACAAGTGTTAATTATAAAAATATATTAAATAACATTTTAACTTCTACAAACATATTAAATGGTTCAAATTAAATCAGGTCAGTTTATTCGGGAGTAAGGTAACAAAGCTACATACAGTTTGTCAAACATTTTATACACGATATGCATAAATAAGTATATATTTTGACAGAAGTTTTAAGGATAATTAAAGGTTTTAATATACATACGTTTATACTGAAATAGTGCAATGGAAAGAGTAGGTGATAAGGAGGAATTAAAGGTGAAGAGAAGATCCACTTGGTCACTCTGTGCTATTTTTTCATTTTCACACACATACTCTTAATACTTGTTTGGCGCAACTTCATACACTTGTAACTATAACAACATATTTATATTATTTTTTTATCCCTTGAAGAATTTCTCCCTCCCTTTAGGGGGTTAATTTTCCTAAAATATTGAAATATGTGTGTACATTTCTAACCCGAAAACCAAAAACAATATTCATATGCTTGCTTCAAAACAGACTGGTTTTGAAACAAACTTTTAACCCCTGTTTTATCTTACAATACAGATAGAAGGTTCTCATTCAAATCGATTCAACAATTCCTTAAATAAGTCTATATTGACACACAAAGGTAGGTTTATCCTTAAATAACCTAAAACCTTTATTATTTAATTGAACATAGAATCCACTACAGCAAACCCCACGAGTTGAATATATCTTTCAAAGTAAATCCCGCCCAACACAATAAAGATTCGTTACGCGATGTCCTGAGAGCGACGACCTTTTTCTATTAAAGTGTGGAAATCCCTTTATACCACTGTTGAGAGTTGGAATTGTACACTACTGTATGAGGTGAGACGGGGAGAGAGGTGTACACGGTGTAACTAGCTGTGCCCCGCGGTTTTATCCGCTGTTACATAAGAAAAAACAAGCAAACATAGCGTCCTGTTATATGGCCTATAGCCTTTCTCCATAAATGGACTATTTAACGTAAAATATTTTTACAGTTCGAACCAGTCGTTATGAGATAAGCGCGTTCAATGTAACAAACGAACATGCAGTCCATATTTATGATTATATACGAGGAATATACCTAAGGTAAGACTCATTTTTTTTGGAATTCATTCATTGTCCATGAACATTGTTCAGGAACAACGGCAAGACATGATCACGGCAAAATCATGTGAACTGATAGAAGTGGAGCAGTGACAGCGTGCGTAGTGGTTGAAACTCGACCTCTCAATCGAGGGTCCGAGGTTCGAACCCCAGGCTTACACCACTGATTTTTCTAAAATGATGTGCGTATAAGAATTAAAAAAGAGCTCTCAAAGGTGAGTGAAGTCTACACTTTGCCAGCTCGGTGGACTATGGCCTAAAACTCTCTCATTCTGAGAGAAGACCCGTGCCCAGCAGTGGGACAATAATGGGTTGACG
>DWNE01004959.1:0-14537 GCA_018249875.1 Cecropterus toxeus | reverse complement strand
CCCCGGTCGAACTTCACTGGTTCTACCACCTTTAATATTAATTATATTATTTATATTCACTTTTATATGTTTTATATTATATTAAATAAGATAACTATAAGAAAATTGATTTGCGACTCAAAAAGCACAAAATATTATTGAATTAAAGGATTAAAATGTTTAAAAAACATACATTTAAAAATTTTAATCCTTTAAATAAAGGATTATCAAACTCATCGATATCAACCCCTTTGGTAACCGACAACCGCACAAGTGCAAAATTTTGAATAGGTAAGAATTTTGTATAAGAAAAAAAAAGAGACAGGATTGTTAAAGCAATTTGGCTGTGTCGATCTAAGGTATCGGTTCGTTTTGAAAAAAGCAACAATAATTTGGGAATATCTGCTTTAAATTGTTAAAGTTGATTTTAAAAACCCTTTTATAAAGTTCCGTAAAGTATATATTTCCGTCGTATTTCTGCAAAATAGGATGTACCTAGAGCATTCCCGATTTAAACCCTTTATCGCGTTTAAAAAAAGTTATGTTTCACATACGCCCCATAATCCATAGCCCGAGGGTTGCGGATCTCGGCTCAAAGCAAATTCGATTTGTGTTGCAAGCATCAGAGTCAAATGCTAACAACAAATGTCTAATCCTAGTGCTGGTTTTAATACTACCATATGTAACTTGACGACCAAAATAAACAAGGTTGCCAAATATTTTTTGCCGCCCCTCAAAATGTACCCCCTCCCCCCTCCCACTCTACTGCTTCGGCGCCCCTTTATGTCTGGCGTCTTGGGCCACGGCCATACCGCGCCCTACCCTAACGCCGGAACTATCTAATCGTATAAATTAAATCTAAGACAACAATTAATATATAGGATGGTCTATTCACTAGCTTTTATTTAAGACTCGTGTTGTGCAAAAAAAAAAATGTGTGTGTCAACTCCGACGCACTACTGGAGTTTACTTCTTAAGTACGATTGTTTAAAAAGGCGCAATAACATTAAAGTAAGATTTTATAACATTTATATAAACAAGCTCAATAACATATAGATATAGTCGCTTTGCAGTATACTCTATACACATCTTAATACACTCACAACCAGTGCAGCCAGATCGTGCGTAGAGCGTACCCCCACTATGAGTTGTTTTGTCATCAGTAAGAGTGAGACACACTACCCACTATCTAGCTGCACCGCTCACACCAAGAACATAACGAGGTCATTCGTTCAGTTGATTTTACTCCTCATATTTTTCTCATACCTTATATGAAAAAACCGATTCTTAAGGAGTAAACTCCAAAAACGGGAACACCCATTACAAAATAACTTAACAACACTTAACAAACGGATATATATGTAACAAGAGCTCCATTGTAGTACAAAAATACAAATTTACTAACAAAACAATATTTCAACTTTAAAATTAAGTCAAGCCTAGTAAGCATGTCGTAAATATAAAGAAGCCCTCTCCATGATGCGTTATCCTTAGTGACTCCAACGCAAAGGCGATCGCTTTTTTCTCGCCCCAACCTTCGGAAAAAAATAGGGGAGATTCCTATCTTGTCGCTTCTAATTTACTTATTCCTCTTTTAAAGACTTATTTACCTTCAAAATCCCATTGTGCCGGCGCGGAGCGATCTCCAGTAATAACGAGGCGACCTCTCCAAAGACGTGTCAAACGAGATTTTTTCTTAAAAAAGCAATAACAATTTACATAAACACCCGGTCGTAGTTAACAGTTAATAAAGGAAACGACGTCGCAATTGACGACGCTGCTCCTTTTAAATGCTTTTTGGATGGAAATGTTGACGTAACATTGTTTTACAAGGCTCTTCTTTGCCGGCTTTATTAGCGAGCAAGCGACGATGAAATTGGATCAATCAACGTTTACTGCAGTTGTTTGTCATCTTTTTTTCCTTGACTACATTTTGATGACAAAAAAGCATTTTACTTAATCTTAATCATAACACAAAAGAACAATGCGTGTTTACCAAAAAAAAACAGCCAATTGCGAGATCTTAGTTATTACTAAACTAAAACGGAACTCTATTGAGTTCCATTTTTACCCTTTTGGTACGGATCCCTAAAAATCATATGTTTAGGTGAATTCAGATAAGTTTGTTCCTTGTACTATAAATTTGCTTGTAATATCAAACAGTATAAACTTTTCGTTTATTTATTCATGATATCAACGATATAATAAAGCAATCAAGCAAAAAAAAATCTCTTTATAGTTTCAATTGAATCATATCTTATACAAATAAAGTTGGCAAATACGTCTACGAAATTGCTAAAGCAAAACAATAAATAACTCATGTAGTAAACAAACAAAGCTTGTATTAAACGCAGTGACCTAAATTTATAGGAGTTGCCTGGAGTAATTGTTTCATTATAACGGACCCGAAAGTTTAATGCCGGCCGCGGGCGCGTATTTGCCTATCCGGTATCGATCTCAGTCCATCACTCTACTTCTCCCAATATACACACCAATTTCAAAATCTCAATAATCTACCAATGCATACAAAATGCCTATAATCTTCTCCTTCGAAAGTGTCTGGTTGGAAGTGCCAAACGAATTATTATAAAATTGGAATTGTATAAAACTTAAAATAACGAGTGTATAGTTACACGTAACACAAGAAAACTACCGCGTATAAAAGATTTTACTGTTATTTTTAGTAATAATAAAGATGATTATTTACATAAAAAAACCAAACATATTTTTTGCTTATTTTTTTATGTGTCTGTTGTTCCGTCATATGAATCGTAGGAATGAAACTACGGTTCGGGCTATAAGTTATAACAGATAACAACATAGGCATAATAGCTACATATGTAAGTTCATAAATAATAAATTGTCTTAGAATACAATTGTGCGGTAAAGTTATTAGAATAAGGGACCAAAACTAGTGCTTCAAGCAAAATGTCCTTTCAAATAAAACACTAAAACCTAGTATTGTAATGTATTCTGCACTCATAGCCCCCACACTAGGGCTTTCTCTTGTGTCGCGAGTGCCATGGATACACACAAAGATCCAGAAACCAGAACAGAAATCCAAATTCATCATTCAGATGTCTGTCTTGCCGAGGATGGAGCCCGGAACCTACTGTGTGTCAGACCGGCATGGTGACCGCTCCGCCACGCGGATCGTCAATCGTCTTTTTTTTATAAATATGAAGTAGCAAACGAGTAAGCAGCCCACCTGAGGTAAGTTGTTGATGCCGCCCATGGACATTTGTAAGCAACTTCATATAGAACAGGGGCTCTATCTGAAGTCGACCACAGATGCGTTACTACTCCCGAGGCCTGAGATGGTCGCCTCACAATTAAGAGTAATATTATAAGTTGGACTAATTGATTAGACTAGTCTGCTCACATGTTCAGATGTTACTTAACATAATCGTACAAGAATCACTAACTTCTTACTGAAAATGCCGTTGCAGGATCCAAAGACATTCATAATAATTAAGCATGTATTCTCCAATGGTTTAATGTGTTATCCTGATTGCCAATCCCATCATACATCAACATGGGGCCTGCGATGACGCAGGAGTGACGTAGCCCGCCAACCCCTTCCCATTAAAAACTTTCCGTCTTCAACTTCACTAATAGTAATCTGAAACAAAGTTCGCCGGTTCAAGGTCGCAATTTAAAGTTTTTCGAAAAGTTCTTTTCCCGCTCAGTTTTTTATAAGTATATAAATCTTTTTGCCGGCGAAGTTCCACAAAGTTTTTGGCCCAGATTGTCATCGATTTTTGTTTGAAGAGTTTGTTTTTTCATTGTTCTACTTTACTTGTTTGACAGTTAATTCATAAAAACTTCGCCGCCCGCACGATCGATAGCGATCGCGCTGTGTTTGTAAACAAATGCCATATTTTAACTACTTGTATTTCTTTCTCTACAAATACAACACACCTACATAGAGGAAACTAAGCCATCTTATCATTAACCTATCTTAAAGTAAAGATCTGACGAGACTTATTGATCATATGTCCAAAACGTGCAAATATTAATTGAACTACCACCCATAATGATGTTATACATAGATAGAAAAATAAGCAACTCATCTCAAGAATGTAATTAGTCAGTGTGTATTTATTCAATTAGTCAGGATTTCTTTACAGTCAGGAGTCTACACTTTGAATTTAAAGTCGTATGCATATAGAGGCTTTCATCTGAAGAACATACATTTGGAAAACTTGGTAGACTACATCTCAAACCTTAGGAATTCTCAGAGGAGAAAGATTGTTTAACAGTAGAACTATCTACAATGATACAATGAGTGTTTTTTTAAACAGACTTTAAGAGCAACTATATTCAATCTATTAATAGTTAAAATAGTTAACATAGCTGCTTGTATCATCAAGGGCCGTATATCTCGTTTTCACGTAGCCTGTAAATATTTTCCCCATCATACAGCTATGCATGGAAGTCGGCCGGAGGGCTTTCATCACCTCGGCCCTGAATATTTTGCTACTCATACGTACCGCGACCCTCTGTCTCAAGTTATGTAAATGCTGCCCTAACACTTTCTCCGTTTTTCTCGCATTTGCGCACAATACGTGCAATTTGATGGAGGATCCCGGCATTATCTGCGTAGTTGAGCCCTCTCTGCGTGGATTTCGAACGTGAAGTGATTTGAAGTTTATTTCGGAGATCATGAATAAAAGGCAACGGATCCTTTACTCTTCAATAGTATATTGTCCAACTAACTAAACTGTATACACGCAATCTTACAACTTATACGTACCAGTATATTGAAATCAAATCTGGGAGGTGATTAAACTAAGTCAATAAGGACAAAGGAGACAAAACATGTCTTTTTTCAATTTTGTAATGCTTTTGCAACAACTCTCACGACCTCTCTTTTTAGATGGTTCCTCAATGCTTGCAAAAACTTAACTTGTCTACTAAATAGTTTAGTTTCTTTCTGTTTGTTGTAGTCAGTGGCAAAAAATGCATGGTATTTTGCTAAACTATAAAATTTATATTTTGTTACATTATATGCTCACTTTTCATGCCATGAGTCCATCATAGGATAAGTACAGAAACTCCCAAACTTGTACAAATTTCTCAATTAATTATTGGCTAGCTTATTCCTACGGCTTCGCCAGCTTCCGTCACGTTTACCATGATAATGAGTACCTATCCTGTGTGTTATCTATCTATTCCAAGCCATAAACTCTTAATTTGTCAAATTCTAGCTAAATCCAACTAAAAGTTTATGTGTGAAAAAAACAAACACATATATCCTCACAAACTTTCGCATTTATAGCGTATATTATGCAGGCCATATATATGTTTCAATTTCAGCATTTCAAGCCACAACAATAATACTTTAATTTTATCGTCACGTCAAAAGCAATTTTGTACCTCTTCCATTTGTTCTCTTTTGCAAATGTTTTTACTTTCAAAAAATAAAATGAAAATAAGAATGACTTAATTTTAACATTAATTGCTACTTGCGTAGACAAAGGAGGCATAATGAATAGCCGTCCCCACTGTCCGTCTCGGCTGATTTATTTCATGACTTCGGATATGCAAATGGCATTAACATTCAAAGACGTAGGTATCCGCGCCCCTTTTAAAGAATCCCGTAACCGCAATGATGCCAATCCTGGGTGAATCTTAATATTTTATGTTGTGTTATTTCTCTTTTCTCTCATCTTTTTCCTTCCTGATATTATTTATTTCCTCGCCGACAATGAGATTCCCACTTTGGCGCGTAATAAAAAAGAATTATTGTTCATCTTTTTATAGCGCACCGTTTTGTTGGATAATATTACTGAGATTGAAAGAGTGTCGGTTTGAATCGTTCGTTTCATTGGTTTTGTTTATCTTTTCCTCTTGTTGTAAAACGCTTTGGCTATTGTACTTAAATGCACAACAAATTATATGTTAAGGTAAAATCACGGAAGAAGAACAAAAATGTAGAAGAAAACAGATTAAGAAGTTAGTATTAAAAAGCAGATGAATCACTAACATAAATTTAAGGCAGATACTGTTTGCATTGTTGGGTCATTTCTGAACAATTTCAGTGACACATACTCGTAATATAGCGTCCTATTGTAAAAAGATATACTGTGATAGTCATGTGTGACTGTATTCCACAATATAATTCTATTTTTTATCACTATTTGTTTTCTATACTAGCTAGTATAGAAAAGGCGTTCAGGCTATACTGCTATGGACGGTTGCTACGGACTGCTACTCAAAGGTATAAGTAAAGCTGGGTCCGTTTCGCTATTACCAAGAATTAGTTAATTATTTATAATCCCTAGATTTATAATAAATGAATATTTTGGCAACTTCCAGTGCAATCATTTCATCAGATACGTTAGATGTATTTTGTTTTACTTCTGCCTAAAATCATAAATATACTTTACTCATATTGCGTAGGACCATTTCAAATAACCTAAACATCCACGTGATTAACAAGTCCCCGGAGGTTACCAAAGAGTGGTTCTGAAAAAAATCATCGCGGTCCGCGGCCGGGGAGTGATCGGCCCGATGATTGATCGCCCCGCTAATTGGTTGATGGATGACGGGAGTCCTATCTTCCCCTACAGGTTACTGATATAAACTTACAAATAGGGAAGTTAGTAAATCATATATTTTTATCCGTGTTTTTTGATACGTGATATCTGAATGGCAATCTGAAATACCGTTAATTAGTGCTTAGATATATAATACACACAGTAAGAAGATTTTACCACATATTACTCTATTTGATGGAAAATAGGGTATGAAGGATGCATCTAACAACTCATGTATTAAGATATATTGTATATTTAAATTCCCGTGTGCGTGTGATAATAATTTTTATCCTCCTAAATAGGTTGACGTAGATTTTCATTAAGGATTTTTAGCTAAAATAGAACCCGGAACTTACTTGCTACTGTTGACGTAATTTAGTTTTTTCCTTATTTTTAAAGTATACACATAAAATTAAAATTTCTAACCTCTGAGTAAATCAAATATACGTATACTTCTAGTATACGTATATTTGAGTCATGTCATCATACATTTCATACAAAATGATATATATTATGAACGTTTATAACGAAAATAACCAGAATTCCCAGTACCCGTAAACCAGATCAATTTAAGAGGAAATGATTTTATAATATTTACCTACCAACCAACATTCAAAACTCAGATTACATACTTCAAACGCAAGTTATTCGTATCATTACCGCCGTCAATTTAACGAAACATAAATTAAACATCAAGTATGTTACATGTGTACAGTATTTCCGAATAGTAATTAAATTCCGGAGCACAAAGCAGTAGATACGCAGCGGAACCTAATTTTCATAGCTGATTAGACTTACCCCACGCGGGATCACACGATTACATCACGGGACCCTATTCCGTGAGATATGAGTATATCAATCATAATATGCGGCATTTCATAAGTTACTGGAAATTACTCAATATCTAAAAATCGCAAAATAAATGTCTAAAGACTACTTAACTATTACTTATTATGGCAAAAATATTTTTCTATTTAGGTCTAGGATCTATATGTTTGTAAACATAACATACTTTAATAAAAATTAAAATCAATATAGATCTTAGAAACAATTTTATTTGATTTTAATAATAATATTCAAAGCTTGGTAAAGTTATTTTATTAAACCGATTTTAAAATCGTATTCCTCAATTATCGTCATTCCTCCGTATTTTATATGTAACTAGGCAAAATAGATTTGAAATTATATAGTCTAATGTTTTTGTCTCATTTTTTTAAATATTTTTATCAATTTTTCTCTTTTATTAAAAAAAAAAACGTCATAATTCGGTACCCCTATTAGCTGTCCGATGCACGTCACGTTCTCGATGACGTTAAAACGTCATAAGTTTGAAATATCTTAGTTTTTTTTTTATTATTATATTTTGATTTTTAATTTAACTGAAATATGTTTCTTGTATAATATGTTCTACCCCTATCAGAATAGGGAATTCACCTTTCTTGCGTATTCGGTACCAATATCAGCTGTCAGATTCACGCTACGTTACCGATAACGTTACAACGTCACAGTACATTACAGTCTCTTATCGTAACTGTTTTAATCATTACTTTTTTTTCACTATAAATTTTTTGACGTGATAACGTCTTATAAATCGATGAACACTTTCCGTTTGAGCCTGAGCGTGCAAGCAAGAGTGCGGAAAAATATTTAAAGTAATGAGTAAGTAAATGTTAAATAATCGAAAAATTATAAAATTCAATTAACTCCTTTTTGTTTTATACAAAATAGTGTTAATTCATTGATAATCATTCAATTACATTCATAAAAGTATGCAGTTTATCATCAATATTTCTTTATGACGTTATGACGTAAAGCTGTCGTCCGTAAACCAATACGGAAAATCAATTTTTTTACGATTATATTTTTTACAATCTATCTCGTTCGAAATAGGGATCTTACCTTTCTTGCGTATACGTCAGTACTCGGTACCCCTATCAGCTGTCGGATGCACGCCACGTTACCGCTGACGTCGTGACGTCACGTTACGTTGTACGTCTTCGCAACACGCGAAAAAGCTGCCTCGTAATTATTCGTTACAACAGTTAATCAACATAAAGGTTTTAAATTCTCATTTCTTCTGAATTTACCTCACATATGTAAGATATGTATATTGTAATGTAATGAGCCTATTCATGTTTTAGAAGCAAGGGTTTACCCTGATTAACTTAGGGTCCAAATTTTATTTTAGTTTTTTGACCGTGCAAGATTGATAAAATCTCCACAATTAAAGGAGATAAGATATGTCAATTTATCTCAAAATATTTAATGTATCTTAAGTATTTCTTTTATCAATATATTATTTTTTATGTTTTGTCCATTATATAAAATGTTGGAAGCCGTCGAACAGCGGAACAATATAACGTTTCTCGCAACCGCTATACTTACAGGGCAAGAGTCGGTGCATATAAAAGCCGTCTAGAAAGTTTTCTGTCGCTTCCCGCGATCGATACCGCGCTGAGGTGCGCCGGGATATACCCGGGTAATGAACGTAACAACAGCTAGTTTCACTTGCTCATTTGGGTTATTATGTCATTTTGGAGCTTGCAATTGAAGCGGGAATGAGGGGTCTTTAGGTTTTACTTGGTTTCGACTGTCGATTCATGGAAGTCCATCTTGTTTTAACTCCGTTAACGTTATCCATAGGAAATTATACATTCGAAATACTTTTTAAATACTGTTATTTATACTGCATAATATTTTATGTATTAAGGTTTGCTTTATTGATAGTTAACTCATATTAAAATTAAATATTTTAACAAATAGTTAAGTTCTAATGGATTATTTTAGTGACCATTTAATATTTCGAAGTACCAGACAAGTTATACCAAAAATATAGAGATTAATTATGTTTATATGTATTATATTTGTCTTTAAAAAGGCAAAATCTTTTTCTTTGGGGTTTCAAAACGCGTACATGAGTCCATATAGATTCGAAGTCTCATATTTGCTTTTATTAATTAAAGAACATCCAAATAACACGATTTCACTTATTAACATGATATTAGTAGTATGATCAGATTAAAGGAGTGTTCTCGCATAACGCATTTCATCGGTCGCAAAGGTCTTAATTCTTGCTAAAGTCTGTAATCCCAAGCGGGGCCTCGCATGCGAAGCGATATAGCCAAGTTTCGCTCAATACATAATTGGGACCAAATCCCTATTGGATCCCGAATATAGAGGGACAGGTTTCTTAGTGCGTGTTCAGGGGGAAATTAATGAAATTAACGGGTAGAGTAAATATAAGAAAAGACGCATGTTCTACCCCTCAATCGCATTCAATTCTTATTTTTACATTCCAGCGTTACGTGTTAGAAATTACAAATCAATCATTTGGTTTTAAGAGCGTAATCATCTTTGTACAATATTTTAAGACTAGCTCTATATTGTTTTCCTTGACGTACAAAATTAATATTTATTATTATCACTATACTCAAACAAACACGTACTTTATTATCGTTACTTTTGCAAAAATAAGAAATCCTGATGGAACCATGGATAGAATATGTAAACATAATATTGCACCGGACCAAAGATTTTATAAATTCCCAACTCAGACGTGGTTTTAATTATACTCGTTAACCCCGATGTAACCGGCGGGTTCTTTCATCGAAACTAAAGTGTTTTCCGTGCGCTTCTGTTTTCGTACCGCAATTAAACTGCTGTTGAACTTCTTGCAGCAGTGTTTGCGGAGCACCTGAACGGTCCGCAAAGTTGTGCGGCACAGCTCCTTGTTTGCCTGCTAATTATCCCGGCCGAGTTGAATCAGCATCCAAAATGCTGACCCTATCTAAATGGTCAAACGGGACTAAAAGCGTTTCACGGCTCCATTCAGCTACGGCTTCCGTGCGCCCCGCCCCGTAACCATAGTGACTGCCCACTCCACGCTATTATTTCATTGTAGCAACATTCATATCGACGTCACGTGTAATGTCTCGATTAAACGAGGGGACCGAAGCCAGATTTGTCAGTTTCCTTTCAAATTAGACTCCGGTCCAGCGTTGCCACTTCGCGTGACGTTTAAAATCAAAAGCGTAGAAGGGTTACGTAATCCGGACCTTTTTCGGCGCGACTTGTGTTTGTGTGCACGTCTCGTCTTTTGTCACGTATTCTTAATTAAGGACCGACGGCTGCCAAGCGACCCCACTCGTCACATTTTAATATCGATTGTGTAAGAACACGGCTCACGTGGTATATAAATATTTTGAAACGTGATTTTGATTTTTGTGCGACACTTGCGAAAAAATACGAAAATTGAATCTGTTAGCGGCCCCTCTGTTTGCGAATCGGAAGCCGAGCCTAATAAACCGCCGCTTAACCTCTCGCGACAAAGCCGATACAAACGGAGTGACATCCCGTCTCTAAAGAGATCTCGCGAAAAAATCCGGCGGCTACGTGTCAAAGACACCGCGAACCGAGGGGCTCTTTGTTGCCTATCGAAATATTTTTTAAAGCTTAACTCCTTAGCGAATTGCGAGATTAAGTCCTTTTTAAAGAGGCAACCGTTCCCCGGGGTCGCCCGTGATCATTCCTTCGGTCCTCATTTCCACGGATGCTCTATTTGATTGTTATTTTTGTGACGACTTCCCATTTTGTCCGCGCCGATGGGATTTGAAGTGACAGTCGACGATTTGCGCTAGAGCGCGATAAGTGTTTTTCGACGTTTTTTGTAAGCAGCTTTGTTAACGATTTGTGTCTTCTTTGTTTCCAATTTATCAGTTAATTCAATAAGGAAAAGTTATACACAAAAAGTGCTTTATTTTACTTTATTTTATATTTATTTCAATTAGACCTAACAATCCATTTTCGAGCAACGCAATACTTTTAACAAATATACGATTAATTATCTTAATGATATGCTTCTATCATTTCCCTACTTATAATAACGTTTATTTCCACGTTTTTGACACATACGTATGCATCACACAAGACCGCAAGAAAATATGCAAATGGCCATAAGGCAGTAGGTAAGCGCTGGTAAGCCGCGTAATTATTCACATCGGATTTGCAAATCGCGCCCGGAGCGTTCCGTTTCCGCACGCGCGAATTAAACTGACCCCATGGCGTGCGTTTAAATCAAAACACATGTGCTGAGAGCGGCCGGCTTAGTCCGTCGCTGATTTTGAGATGTGGGCTTCCCCTTTTTGCATTCCCTCATGGGTCCCTGCGTCGATTCCTTGGCGGGCGATGATCGATACCCCTCCCCCGCCGCCGGCCGCGACCCTCCCGCCCTCTCTCTTAATTAGGACTCGGAATCTGCGGCGGACACACACACACTCACACGCGCACCAGCATAATGTTAATCAACTTTCATTATGCACTAAGGAATTATATGGGTACGCCTGAGGAGTGATTATACGAGTTAAGGCCGCGTCCCCGACCAAGAAATCATACTTTATTATGATCATTCCGCATTCGGCTTTACGGCAGCACCTCGCGGCCTGACATCGCATTAGAATTAACTGCGCATATATCACGTAAAAGCGGTGTAACACCATTGTTTGTAACGTAAGCGAAAGACAATTAGCTTTTGTTGGTAGTTTTCAGCCGGTACGTGGACAGGTTATTTAAATTTGTTTCCGCAAACTAATCTTATATTTTCTTTACTAACGAGCCATAAATACGTGTACCACAATATAATGTAAACAAAAAGCAGGAAATAATATTTAAACTAAGAGTACCTGAAGTATTTATCCACTCGAGTATGTAATAGTTACACTACAATGGTTTAATCCATGTTTATAGCGCGTGAGATGAGTCCGTGTGTAGTGGACCGCAATATTCTCCGAGTAAGCTCATCTGAAGATTAATTTTAGGTACATTCGTGTATATGACTGCGCTTCCCAACATTTACATAACACAACATTCCGTCAATATTAAGACAAATTACAAGAAGCCAATTATAGTCTACGTGACGTTTAATTAAAATAAAATAATTTGTGGAATTTAAACTAAAATGTAATTTTACATAGGTTTTTATGCGAAAGTGGCTGATCACTTACTTTCTATATATTTCATGTATAATTGCCATCTTATAGATAAACTTTACACCAGAAATTATGGAATGGTTTAATGGCTACAATGGCTAAATAGGGAAAGTCACCGACACACCTATTGAATTTGGGTGAAGGGTGCCAGCTGACTTAGATATGTGGCGACTAATTTAGTCCGGAAGAGTAATTAATATGCATCGGTACATATTTAAGGAGTTGACTACAGACGATTATATTGACTAGTTGACATCAGATGGATTTGTTAATATAATCTTACAAAAACTGCACATTTCAAATAAATCATATTTTTTTATGATTAACCAATTCTTATATTCGGTTATGTAATGGATACTCACTACAATACATAGTATATCTTACTCGTATTACTTCATGGAGCCCGTAGGCCCTTAATCGTGCAAGACCTTACTCGAACAGGCCGAGAGCCTTTGATCCACGGTTATGAGGATAAACCTCCAATAAATCTTTCACTTACCCAACCCTTTAATGAACGCATGTAATAACATTTAATTGATCAGAACCTTCAGCTTACAGAGAACAATTTATCAACTCTTTGAACTATTATGATTATTGGCTGATATAAATTATGCCGTAATTCCTCTTTTAATAGATTTCGTAATAGTAATTATGCCGTTATAATTTATGATGTTACAAAGTCATACAATTAAAATTCAAAAATAAAATACAGTAATATAAGTATTCTGATAGTAGAATTGATAAACTGTGAAAGAAATATATTCCCATCAAAGTAATATTTATTGAACTCCAATATAAAGCTAGCAAAATCCAAACTCCAAATAGCATATACATGCGTCGTATATTATTCAACGAAGACCAACAGTTCGGTATCCATCACGCGATCCCAAGAATAACATATTATGTATGCTTTTGATAAATGAATTTTCTTGCTTCATTTTCTTCACGCTCAATTTATTTATTGTGTTAACTCTCGATGGTATCCGTCCAGCTAATTAAGACCCCGTACTTTCATACAAATTGAACCCGCTTTAGATTTTTGTGAGGTTTTCACGACGTGATGGGTCGATTTATGATGGTATGGCTCATACGTGTTAGGATTTTCACGGGCCCTTCGGCTAATGTAATAGATGAGGTGTTCTCATTAATTACAAAGAACGTCGAGACCAGCGCGTTCGCCGCGGGGTAACTTCTAACAAATTAATAAGATTATTAACTCCTTCCGACAAGTCATTCTTTCTCGTACTAATATAATATCAGATAGTACAAGCGTAATATCAGATAGTGCTGATAACTGGATGGGAAATAAGATGTTTATGCTGACTTGTAACAAACTAGTTGTACTAGTATTTATACATGGTATTTGATAAGGATATAAATGCTATTTAAAACCACTTTATGATTAATTCTAAAGTATTTGAAATATCAGAATGTTGTCAGGAGACAAAGAAAGTTATAATAATTTTTAAACAACTGCAACTAAATAATAAAAAATAAATATTTTCACAGACGCGGGCACAAAACAATCAACCAAATGCAGAGTAAAACGATGTAGACCAATTTATATTTTTGAACTATGATACAAACTGTTACGTCAATTTAAATGTAGGTCGGAAAAGCTGGGAAAAGTTTCAACTGTGCATTATTTAAAAAAAAATCTTCTGCGGTAAATTTTTCTTTTCTATTTATTGACCCCAAAAACTTTAACTGCTACGAGAGTGCTACGCCGTAGCTCTGCGGTTTACAGTTGCAGGCTTTGCAACGTTTATTTTTGCTTTTGCTACGTTTATCACGACGACAGTTGCAGCTATATATATTTACTTAATTTTATTTAAAAAATTTTAACACATTTTATAAATTATTTTAATGTTAAATAAATTATTATAAAACAAAAATACCCGATTGCTATATAACAATTAACTGAACAAGAAAACATAAGTACTTGTACTATAGTATTATTCTTGTTTATTATATTTGCATGCCATAGTTGGCTAAATGTATGGACTTTATACCTTATGAACAACTTATTGTA
>DWNE01004958.1:0-14538 GCA_018249875.1 Cecropterus toxeus | reverse complement strand
ACACACAAAGACGAATACACAAACACCCAGACCCAGAATAGAAATCTAAACTCATCATTCAGATGCCTGTCTGGCCGTGAATCAAACCCGGGAACCACTGCGTGTCAGTCCGTTATGATGATAGCTCCGCCACGCGGATCGTCAAAATTTTTTGTTTTGCAGTTAGGATTTTGTACGTAAGGAATGTCGAATGTAATCTTACTAATATTATAAATGCGAAAGTTTGTGAGGATATATTTGTGTTCGCTACTCTTTGACGCAAAAAATACTGGTCCAATTTCCCTGGAATTTGGTGCGCAGATAGTTTGTGACCTGGATTAACGCATGGGATACTCATTAACCTCGGGAATATTATAGTATACAATAGTTACAATGAATGACAAAGATACTGTGAAATGTTACAAAAATATTTTCTACCTTTGAAAATACTGATGGCTATCTGAAACATTTAAGTAAATATTTGCTCGTTTAGGTAAAATTTTATAGCATGCTGTCATCATTCTATCTAAAAAAATCACAGGAGCTGATTATCTATAAACAATTACTAATATAATAAGTCCTTTTTAATATCGATCATTTTTGATATCCACATGGTAAAACAAGTGTAGGTAAAGCAGTTCTCGGGAAACAACGATGTGATCGACTTCAGGCAGAACCCATGTTCTATATGAAGTTACTTACAGACGTTTCTACTATGTGTGTGTACCAATTAGTAGACTCCGTGCTCATTTGCTCCTTCAATATAATAAAAAAAACGTGCCCGAAGCCTAAGTTACAAAATATTGTGACACCTTAAGCAATTTTCAAATTGAAACACAACAGCCAAGACCATTGGTGCAAGGGAGGAAAGTATAGTAAAACCACCGCAGTTAAGCCATTAAAACTTCTACGACCTTCGACACAATCGAGCTAATAGGCATATGTGGGAAGAGTTACGGTGAAACTTGGATGTTAGTACAAAAACGATATTGAACTGAGAAAGTAAACAGGTTTATTCTAGGAAAGACAGTTATTATTCGCAGGAGCCAGGTAATATTCAGATATTTTAGGGTACCGTAGCCAAATGACAAAAATCGGAACCCTTATAAATTTCTTTATCTGTCCCTCTGTCCGTATGTCACAGCCATTTGACTCGAAAACTATTAAGTCTACAGAGTTGAAACTTGGTAGGTAAGTATATTCTGATAACCGTTTTTCGAATTGTGTACAAAAATAAAAAAAAAATATTAAATTTAGGGGGGCTTCCCATACATGTAACGGACCCAAAAAAACATATGTTGTAGATGTCAAGGAAAAGTTTCAACAAAAAATGGTTCAAACAAGATACAGTTGTCAGTGTTGAGGTATAGCACTTTTTCAAAGCCGCATAAAATAACTTTGTAATTGATACAAACACTATGAAAAACAAACTTATGTTGGTAGTTGGAAAACTTTTCGGCTATATTCAATATTTTTACAACATAGCTATATTTTCTCTTTAAGATTTGTGAATGATAATGCTAACGTTTAATTTCTACTTAATAACAACAATGTTAGGCACTGCTGTATTATGTTCTGAAGGGTGTGGTGTGGAGACATACTTATCCGAGGCGTTCCAATACATCCCTCAGGGTTGGCAACGCCTCTGAGGTAAAACTTAGGTAAGACGCTGATCTTATCTGGGTCATATATATAAAAGGTTCATTGCTTTGATAAAGGCGAAGGCAAGAATCCTTATACATATTTATGGTAACAAATAAACTATGTCACTTCTTGTAATATATACTCTTTCCCCCTGTTGTACAAATGAAAAGGAAGTTTAAATTACCAGATTTTCTGTTTTTATCTTCAACACCATGTTTGATTATTAGATTCGTACCCACACATTAGTCAAGTGCGTATCGCATAGGTTTGAGGAAAATTTTGCGGACGTGTCTAGCATAAAAAAATCCTCAAAATATTTTGCGGTCTTCTTCCAAAAAACCAGACATCAGCGCTTCGGGCACAATACCTGCTTAAATTAAAATACCCCATATATTGGTAATTTAAATTTAACGTATTAGCATATTATTATGAGCTTCGTATGATAATAGTTCCTTTACGATTGTTTCATTATTCATAGACAGACATTATAGTTAGATCTATACATATTGATTGAACTTATTCCGTTCTTAATAAAAGATAAGCCCTATAGCGCTAGAAAATGAATGACTACCGAACGGTTCTATTATTATTTAAAGCCTCGTTTAACTTGAAAGAGTTCACTAGCTTCTAGCAAGCAAGTTTAGTATGAGTGAAATAGTAATGTGAACACACAAAACTTTTAAGCAAGCTTAAAAACGCGTTGTCTTGACAAACGAGAGTGATAATTCCTGTAAGATAACTGACTAGTAACTATATTGTCACATTGTTAGTTTACCACGATGGTAGAACACTAAGGTTCCACTTCGAAGTGTGATGCCGTCAAAGTCACACACTTATTTTTATCTTATAACATCAATGTTAATGGCAGCTGTGTTCTTGTGAAGGTTGTGGTAAGACATATTCATGTGAGGAGTCCTCAGTGGTGTCTATGCTTAAAGGTTTTATCTGATATGGAGTTGATTACGGGTGTCCATGAGCGGCAATGACTATATATAATCATGTAGACTTCATGCTAAACTTGCTAGGTAGTAGAACCAATGTAGTTCGACCGGGGAAGTTCTACCGTGCAGCAGTTCTTGCGTTTCGGTGGAAGGGTGTGGTTGCCGGCTCACTATTATATGAGGCGACCATCTCAATCCTCGAGAGTAGCAACGCATCTGTGATAGACTTCATATAGAACCCCTGTTCTATATGAAGTTGCTTACAAATATCCATGGGCGGCAGTAACCACTTACCATCAGGTGGGCTGCTTGCTCGTTTGCTACTTCATATTTATTAAATAAAAAGGAAGAAAATAAGTTAAACATTTGGATCATTGCTCCTGGGAATTGAACTTGGACCCCTTTCGAATGATTTCAAAGTTACCTGTGCAACACTGTATAATTATATTGTATTGATTTTATGTATATAACTTAAATTCGAATATTTTTGAGATACGACAAGTTCGCTTCCATCGTCGATATGTACAAGCGCTCAAAAAACATTACTCTCCTTCTGACGCAGTCGGGTGAATAATATTTAGTAACTATTAGTTTCAAACGTATTAAATGTCATGTTAGGCTTAGTGAAATTATATTAGAATCTATTCTTCCGCAACATAGGAAATGTGAGTAAACCGTAACATATAAAGCGTGCGCTTTCTACGTAATTAAGGACATGTAATGTCTGTCTAAATGACAGGGGAAATGCTTAAGGTACCTACACACTACACGTTTACAGCCTACCTCACTATAAGGCATGAAATTAGTCAATTAAATATATTCAAGGATTTTCAAGACCATATGTCTGATGTATATTGGTCTTAAGATCAATTTAATTTCTAATTTAGTATATCGGATAGTGAGGAATCATCCTAAAAGCCTAAGTACTTCCTATGTTTATAGTAGGTACTCAACTCGTGTTATTTATAACTCAACCCATATTAATTATAAAGGATAGTGTGCAGTCATCCTAAAGGCCTAAGTATTTAGCTTTTGCAATACTCGTCGGCGTAATAAAACACCCGGGGCTGATATGATCGCGTTACGGATACGTTGACATGCGTAGGCGCATCGCTCTTTATACAATCACCATTATCTCTCGAACTCTACCTACGACTCTATGGAAATAACAGTAGAGTTATATTGCAATGCAAAAAGTCTGCTCTGTATTTGCCAGTTCGCAAAATTATGCCGTTGAAAATTGAAAATAAATCATAGCTATCATTAATAGAGCTCATTTTACGGTGTAATTACAGAATAGGTGTAATCGAGACTGATCGCTACCACCAACTTATATTTACAGTCGTTCAAGCCTTGTGTAGTCTTGAAATAAGGTTCTGTTTCAACTATTTTGAGGATTTTTATTTCAAAGTTAGTCTCGCGTCTACGGTAGACTCATGTGACGAACATTGCATAAAGGCCATTGTGGGGTGTAATTGCAATGGTACAATTCTTGAAGCTAAGTGTTGCACAGTTTATATACACCCGTTTGACGGCCCACGTGGCGGAGCGGTCACTATACCGGTCTGACGCGCAGTGGGTCCCAGGTTCGATTCCCGGCCAGACAGAATATGAATGATGAGTTTAAATTTCTGTTCTGGGTCTGTTTGTTTGTGTATTCGTCTTTGTGTGTATGGCACTCACGACACAGGAGAAAATCCTAGTGTGGGGCTATGAGTGTAGAAAGAGTGCTTGCGTACACCCCTAGTACGAGTTAATGTTCCCTCAAAACAACATACTTATGTACCTTCTTAAATATTTATGTTATTCTGGTGTTAGTGTTAAATACATTATCTGTTAAAATGTCAACTGTCTGGCGGTCACAGACAGACATATAGACGAATAGCGGAGTCTTCACGATACCGTCCTGTTTTTTTTGATCACGGAACCCTAAAAACGAATTATTCATGAATTTGACATCTTTGTTGTCGTGTCTTAATTACTGAAGGGCGTGTCCATGAAAGCTCTTTCAACTTTGTGTTATTTTCCTCTAGTTTTCTCGGTTTTCAGCTTTTATTAGGGCTGTCGTTATGAGGAATCCGGTGATCGCTATTTGATCACACCATCAGGTAGGTGAGCGGCCGCGAGGCTTCTTTCCTTCTACCTTACACAGTATTACTGCAATGTGACCGAAACAAGCCTCATGTTTACTTATATTTAAGGCAAGATTCTGGAGCTATCTTTTATTGGTATTTAAAAACAAATCGTTAAAAAAAAGAAAAAATGAGATACTATATAAACAAAAAAGACAAACCCGCTGAGTTTCTTGCGGGATCTTCTCAGTTGAGGTCGCGTTCAGATCCGGCGGTAGTGTAAGAAAATATTGTAACGGACAATTTGAAAGTGCCCCCGTAGGCCTATGCAAAAAAAGACATTTCATTTCATTTCATCGAAATAGCCGAGCATCCTCTGGTAGTAGATGGTTGATAATCTGGTCTCTGTGCGAAGTTGCTTCAGAATGGACGAGTTAGTTCGTTTGGCCGTCCAGGGTATGCGGAGCATTCGTCTCCAACACCACATCTCAAACGCGTCGATCTTTTTTCGGATCGAATGGTCCACGATTCCAAGCAATACAGGAAAATTGAGAATATTACAGTCTGGACTAATGTCTGTTTGTCTAACTTGACATAAGCTTACTGAATTTGGAAACAATAGTAAGATAACATTGATTAACATATTCATTTTCAATCGACACATGTTTCAGATTAGTTAATTAGCCACTAAATATTAGTGCGAGTATTTAGGGATCACACCGGGGGCGATCTGCGTGCGTCCGACAGACATCAAACCCGGGATCGCCCGCGGCGTGTGTCACTGTGCTTGCACGGGTTTAGGCTGTAATTAATTTTATCGACTATGGTAAGTATGAAGATTGTGTTTAAAATCATGCATTGTTTACTTCACAAAACATTACATTTAGAAAGTAAGATTTATTAAAGACAGTTTATTTGTGGTTCGACTGTGGAGACTTTACCATCATGTCTACATCGATGCAGGAAACGAACTTGTCGTATTTTGTATTTTGTACGAGTATTTAACTTCAGTATTTTTGTACGAGTGCGTCAGAAGGATAGTAACGTTTTTCGAATGTATGTATGTATGGAAGTTTGTTTGTATGTATGTCTATTTCCTTGGCCCGCGCTACAGCCCAAATGGCTTGACGCATTGTGACGTATGACATATCATTAGAATCGTCTCAGTTTGCATAGTGACATAGGCTATATAATTTTTAAAAATCTCGCCTGGAAATGGAGGGAAGGGGGGCGACGATTTTTTAAACTATTTTGACAATATGGGTAACAAATGAAAGCTAGTAAATAAAGCTATCCAAATATACATGCATATATATTGTTACACTTTTGGTTGACTATTTTGACAAAAAAATCTTTTTAGGCAGTCGGGTTTTTTGTTTTAATGTTGTTACTATTTATTTTACAACTTCCATAGAAAAGAAACATCTCAGACATTAAATAATGAACGAATGCAACACTTCGAAAGCAAATTTCTAATAAGTAATTAAAATTGCCACAGTTTCAGCTTTTCGCGTACGTCCCGGTGCAGACGTGACGCGAAATTGCAGCGCATTTCACTGTCACGCCGGCGTCAAACTGTCACGTTGTCACGTCACGCTGTTGGCGAAGCGTCGGCGTTTTAACCCGTGCCTTGCTACGGGATTATTCAAACCTTTAATATATTTTTTTTGGCATTTGACTACAAACTTTTATAAAACAGTGATTAAAAAAGATGAACAGAAAGCACGACGATAGGTGCGCACGTATTATAATTATATTTATGTATTTTTTTTTATTATTAAATTAAAAAATAACCCTTTATTTCTTTGATGGGATCATGTAATTATTCTAAAATAATTTCTTTATATCTGGTAGTAGTAGTATAAAGTAAAAATAGCAGTAAATATTACAATATTATTTTATTTCTTTCAGTTAGAAAATTCACTTTAACATTTTATAATGTGCGCGCGTTATATTAGCTATTCTTTTTATTAAAATAAATCATCTCTCGTATTTAAACGTAATAATTGTAAAGGGGAGGTACTATCTTTAATAAATAAGTATGTAGATTATCAAAGTAATCCTATTTTAATCCATTTAAAGTATTTTACAGTAGGTGGAGTGATTAACCGGTTAAGGTTTCTAGTAACACAAAACTGACACCCTAATCACGAGCATGCACTGAAAATGATTCTAAATTAGAAATTAGTAGTGCTAAAACTACGAGTATCTACCTGATACCATCATACCTGTCATATAGGAATTAACAATATTTAATATTAAAGGTTATTAAATTATACATAATGTAATGTAATAAATATTTATTTTGCACAATTTGTTTTGTTAATACAAGTGGTTTCATCCAGTTTAAAAATCGGTCAAGAGCGAGTCAGACTTGCTTAATGGTTCCGTACCATTATCTATGTAAAACGACAAAAAACACATTTGTTGCAAAGGAGCCCTTAAAGTTTTATATTGTTTTAACTACATTTACATGTATATAAATGGCAATTCTGACTCACTGACTTATATATCAACGTACAGACGAAACTGCTATAGCTAGAACCTTGAAATTTGGTACAAAGTTCCTTTTATGGCGTAAGTGAGCGATAAGATAGTATTTTTAGAAATTCAACCCCTAAGGGGTTAATAGCTTGTTTTTAATATTTGTTGTTATAGCGGCAACAGAAATACATCATCTGTGAGAATTTTAACTGTCTAGCTATCACGGTTGCTTGAAAATACGAGCGACCATCTGAGTCCTCGGGAGTATCAACGCTTCTGTGATAGACTTCATATAGAACCCCTGTTCTATATGAAGTTGCTTACAGATGTCAAGGGCGGCAGTAACCACTTACCATCAGGTGGACTGCGTGCTCGTTTGTTACTTCATTCTTATAAAAAAAACATAGTTACTTGTTTGACAATATGAAATAAGTCAATCTTACGTTTTCACGAAACTTCTTATTAACGGTTGTATATATTGTACATGAACAAAACAATAAAAGAACCCCATTATAACGGAACTAGAATAATTAAATTGCTATCATCACGAGACAATATCTGCCGCAAACGGTTATTACTGGCACAACAACTCACTTTCTTTAATTCATCCCGTGACAACCGGGCTATAATTACGATATAGTTTTAATGCGGTTTAAATTAAGAAATTACGTTGGTTCCGTTTGTCAAGATACTGAGGATGAGGAATTAGCGGTCCGACCTTGGATCTACTCATCGTGAACTATAATGAGACTGTATTTAATAAACCTTACCCCTAATATGTTACTTTTTTATGAGATTTAAGTAGCAAAGTCGGCTCACTTTATATTTGAGGCGATCATCTTAGTCCTCGGGGGTAGCAACGCATCTGATTGACTTCAGATAGAACACCTGATCTATATGAAGTTGCTTGCAGATGTCCGTGGGCGGCAGTTACCATTTACCATCAGTTGGCCTGCATGTTCGTTTGCTACTTCAGTCTGATAAAAAAGGATTAAAGGTATGTGTAGTATTTATGTGATTTTTGACTAATATACTTAGACTAATCACGAAATTATCATTTTAATACATTTAACGGACTCATGATATGCGGTTTTTGATTTTCTTTTTGCCGATATTTCGGCCAAGTTCATGGATCGTCGTCAAGGCGATACCACGCCGTTGCCACTCTACGATCACGATCCATTTAAATGGGTCAAAAAATCGGCAAAAAGAAATTCAAAATCTTTCTTGGATGTTATATTTATAATATTTTTTCGATGATGTATTTTCCAAAAAGTGTAATTTGATTATCAGTAAATTGATGCGGCAAGTTTTATACATATTTTTCTTTTCCCCAGAAGAATTGTATTTAATAAAAATCAAACATTGTGTCAATATTATAAAAATTAATACCTGCACCTAAAATCGGCGTCTATATCAACGCCCTCGCAAAAGAATCTGTCTTACATCACGTACAGTATTATTACATACCAATTAATGTCAAAACAGCGATTTAAAGACAAATGAACAAAGAAGTGGTTCATTAATCATGGCAGATTGGAGCGACCTCGGGTTTTTTGCTACGATGTGGGTATGTTGATAATGTTTGTATGTAGGTTTGTGTGTACTTAGTCTTACTAGTGTTCTTTTTGTGTCGAGGTTGCCACGAAAACACATAAATAATACCTAATACCCAGACCCAGAATAGAAGTCGTAATCTACCATCAAATGTACATTACATAAAGAGTATGGTTCGACTAGGGAGTTACTATTGCCACACCTTTTTCTAGGGTGAAGCAGTTCTTGCATTTGCGTGGAAGGGTGTGGTTGCCGGCTCACTTTGATATAAAAAAACCCACGTTATATGAGTAGGATCAATGATATACTTCAGTTAAAACCCCTGTTCTATATGTTTCTTACAGATGTACCTACATGAGTACAGAAAAACCACTTACCATCAGATGGACTGCATGCTCGTTCTACAGGAGTGTGCTTGTTCGAGACATCAGTTTAACTATATAATTTGTATTTGCTATAATAACGTGCCAATTTGCTAATCGTATTCCTCAGTCTGTCAGATACTATCAGTAACATTGTTACAAATTATTGAAAAAAAAACTCGGCTCCTAAGAAACGATACCATATTGTTATGATAATAAAAAAGTTGTCTTTCCCCCTTTTTCCTATTTTATGTGCGCTATTTAAAAAAAAATATATAGTTTATGTCACTCTGCAAACTACACCTATTCGAATGATAAGTCATAGGTCAAAATCCGTCAAGTCATTTGGACTGTAGCGCGTGCCAAAGAAATGGACATACATACAAAATACACATAAACGTTCGAAAAACATTACCCTCATTCTGACGCAGTCGAGTAAAAAGTGTCTATCGGGTAAAATACGGGTAGAGTCGCATGAAAAACCTCGTGTAGCTTAATTTATACGTAGTAGCTTGCATGAAAACAGTTTTAGCTTAACCTTGTTCATCAATAGATGGATATTTATCAGCCGAGTTGGAGATGTCGAAATAATTACAAGTTCGTAATATTTTTTTATAAATTAGGGCTTGAGTGATTGCGATCTTGACGGTAATATAACTGTTTAGGTACTTGTTATCTAATTACTTTGTACCTATAGTTAATTTAGTTTTGAAGAGGCAAAGCTTGAAAGCATGTTGCTTTTGTATCACATTATAAAAGTGGAATACACATAACTTTTTTATATTTTGTTTTTAAATGCTTTTTGTAAATAGAGTATCGTTTTTTTAACTGGTATTAATACTTTCTGTGCTGTATAGGTTCCTTTCGTCATAAAAATTTGATAAGTTGGTAGTTGGTATACCTAGCAGGTGGTCCTGGCGTGAATCAATTTTTGTCTCGTTGGAAGTCATAATTATATCAAATAATTTTGTCATGGAAAAGCTCATTCCCGCAGCTTCGTCCTCTTTAATCACGTGTACCAAGGTAATGCGAATTTCATATGGTTTTCCAGTTCATAAATTATTTGTGTGCCAAATTTCAGCGAAACCCAGAATTTATTGCGTTATGGAGTAACAAACATTACAGATAAAAGCTCCATTATTAACTTTAGTTTTTATATACTTTGATACTTAGATATTTAGATACTTTGGTACAAAATAATTCTATTCGCATTTGCTTACAGCTTGGCCTTAGGATCAAATGTATGAACAAATAATGTTTCAATGGACAACAGTATGTAGGCAATCTCATTCATTATATTTTTTGGGGATAATTTAGTTGTGAACCTTGATGTAATATTCAAGGGAACACACCATATTGGTTCCGTCAGTTCATCTTTCAGACAGTTATTATTTCAATTTATTTATGAAGTATCATAATGACGTATTTATTCTTGAACAATATATTGTTCGTCGAAGGTTAGAAATACATTTGGAGTCTATTTTAATGATCAAAATTTCGCACGATTTCCGCGTAACATTAAATTAATCAATAATTGCTATTATTATTTGAATTTAATGAAGTTAATATTTAATGAAGTTAATGAAGTCAATATTTCGATGATTTTACATCTGTAGCCGTCAGCAATAATAGCCGAATGATTGAAACTCGGCCTCTCAATCGAGGATCCCAGGATCGAATCTCATATTTTCGCATACCTATCTGATTTGTTTAAAATTATGTGGTGAGTATTAGAAAATATTTATCATTGTTTTCCGGTGAAGAAAAAGATGGTGAGGAAAACTATATGCCTGAGAGTTCTTAAAAAGTTCTTAAAGGAGTGTGAAGTCTACCAATCGCGCGTGACCAGCGCAGTGAGCAATAGCTCGCAATTAGAGAGATTAGAAAAATATTTCTAATCTCTCTAATTCTGAGAGACGACCCGTGCCCAGCAGTGGGACAGTAATGGGTTGAGATGAAGATTTTACTCATTTGTTCCTATTCACTTGTTACTCATTTAGTGTACAACAGATTATATATATATATTTTTATTAATAACCATATGGGTTAGGGTAGTTTGATTTAGGCTTAACAGATGGTTATTAATAGGTACCTACTTATAGTAACACTGTAAAAATTGCTACGGAAATGCGTATTTTTGTCAAAAAGATTACAGTCGATATAAAATAGATCATGGTCTTAAAATACGGCTCACATCCTTATGAGGCGACCATCTTAGTAGAGCTATGAACGACGACGGATAGAAAACCTGTTCTATGTGAAGTTGCTTACAAATGTCCAAAGGCAGCAGTACCATCAGGTGAACTGCACAATCCTTTGCTACTTCAATCTGATTATTAAAATCTACTTACGTTACCAAAGTTCTTAAATAAAGAAAATACAAGAAACCATGAGTGTGAAAATTCTAATAGTAACCAATAGAAGCGTCTAGAAACTAGAATTGTTATTTTATTAGGTCGCGTAACATATATTTCTCGATAAAATTCCTCGCTCATACGGTGAAAACGCTCAACTATGAAATAACGTAAAGCAAACAGGATCTAAAACTTCAAATATTAAGGTTTAAGCGGACGGCACACTTACATCTTTTCACATGTCATGATCTGATACTCCTGGCTATTATTTTGACGAGTGAGTATCGAACGTAAACACTCGACAAAGCCTCCCACTCGTGGACTGACAGTGCGACCTGAGTCACACGGTGTCGCAAGCGTGTCACTGCGTCGGCGCGTCGTGGGTGGCCAGTTGTGATAAGCATCTAATTAAAACCTACTTTTGTTAGAGATAAGGACGGCTACTCATTAACGATTATTGTGTAAATTGGCGGGTGTGAACTTTTATTCTCAAGTTCTGAATAGTATTCAAGTTTACACAAGAGATGAATACTTCTGTATCCAATGATCTATTTTTTTATAGATATATAATTGTTTACTTTTGTATTGTGACGTCACGACATGCTTAGAAATTATTGAAAATGATTAGTTTGTAAGTATGTTGTCTTTATGTCACAGTTTTATTATTTTCAGGATTAAAATAGTTTATTAACATAGAATATGTATAAAAAACAACAGAAAAGATGCTGTATTTACAACACTAAAAACGGTACACATATTTTTTAATTTAAAAATATTTCATATGCACTTCAAGCCTTATTTACTTGTCTACAATAGTCAATCGCCAGTCCGTTCCGTGCCTTACAGTGACAACGACATTATCCTATTCTCGATCGGTCTTTTGTTTATTTTATAAACAACGCTGTCAATACACATGTTCGTAACCACGAAAGTAACATGTAAGTCTTATTTGCTTGAAATTAAGGGGTATTTTCCCTTGTAGTTTAGTTTCGCGACTGATAAATACATTTATGTTTATGGAGGTGAGGACATGATGTTTTGAATGGAGGTCAAAGACATGAGTCGATGGGAGACTGTCATGTGAGAAAATAGTTCGTTAATACCGAAGAGTACAATTTTGAATGCTATGCGAATGTGTTTAGGGCTAATATCTAGTAAGTATTGTAACGGTGTACAATTGTTTATTTTTCTAAACAACGGAGATGAATAATTGAATTTGAATATTTGTGGCCGTTTTCTTTTTAAGCACTTTTAAGCATCGAGTATCCGAAGTTTCCACGCTTAATCCTCAAAGGGATGAGACGTCAGAGGTGATAATGTAATAGGTACATTTTGATAAAACCTTTCCATTATTAAAATAAAATCAATACGGTATAATGTCAACAAACCAACAAGTAGCTGTATTGCCTTATATATTACGTATTTTTGTTCTTATTAAGTTTATCAGTTCATAGTATTCTTAGATAGTATACAATGCTGTTGGTAACCACAAAAAAATCTACACTATAAAGAAACACAACAAATATAATAACTAGATACCTCCCCATTAAAGAAATGTATTAGAAACTTTGATAGAGGTATATTATTAGTATAAAATCTTAATCATTATTTAGATAAGCTTATTTGGCTTTCTTATTCTTCACTTTAAGATATTAGGGGAAATTCTTGACATAAAGTTAAGCACCGATAATAACTGTCAATATAAAAAACCCTCGATAAAAATAATTTACTTTTTTCTACTTATACTAATATAAATAATATTTTAAAAGGGAATGGTCAACTAGACAGCGATATTTATAGGGATATCTACCTAAAAATTAATAGTTCCACCCTCCAGTCACGCCGTTTAGCGACATGCAAGGCGGCCATATTTTAAAATCGCAGCGACAATCGCGTTTGATCGCTTGCGCGCGATAGTAATCACACCGCCCATTTGAACATGTGTTTCAGTAACGGCGAGCGAGCGACAGCTATGTTGTCAAGAATACGAAGTAGGAATAGGTTGGATTAGAAATATTTTAAACTATACGGATAGACACATAAAATGCGCTGTAATGCTTGAACCATGCTGCTGCTTGAAGATATACACGCAAAGCAAACACAAGCGCAAATACACGGTGAAAAATTCTATTCCTATAATTTGGCGGTCTGGCATCGCAATACTTTTGTGTGTTGCTTTAAATGTTGACAATCAATGCGCCAGATTTGTGAGACAAGAAAATATTTGTTACCAGGACTAAGACAAGAAAATGTTTCTTATCCAGGCGTCAAGATCAGAGAACCCGTCCCAACTCGTCATTGGGGCGCCAAAAATTGTTGTTCGGAAATCTTTGTGATTCAATCTGGGCGCCTATAGGCGGCAAGATGTAGAGAGCGGCAGAAATTTAGATTTGGTGACCTTTTTGTTTAATCGTCAATTGCAAACACATATTTAATTTTGTCAAAGATTATTTTCATTTCAAGGGGGCGCCATAACTGAATCTCGCCCCTAAAACTTGCCTTAGGCTGGCACTGCATGACAGTTTTTTATTCTTGAATTAATAAACGATTTTTTGGAATAAAACGTTGATGGAAATTAATGGAAATGTGTCGTTCATAGACATCTATAAGCAACTTCATATACCTAGACCAGGGATTTTATATGAAGTCGAACACAGATGTCTTGCTACTCCCGCGAACAAAGACTACGATTCCTATAAGTGAGCCGGCAACCACACGTTCCACCGAGACGCAGTAACTGGTTAACGCTAGAAATAGGCTTATATTAGATTAAAGTGTATAGTATGACAATTGGCTTAAACGACGCGAAGTGACTCGTGGCTTTATGTCGTGCGAATTGTGAATCAAACCGCGATAGTTATCGCAAAAACGAGTAAGTATTTTAAACTTTATTACTTGTTTATCATGGCTTTATAAACATAGCGACTTGAGCAATATTGCAGAAAAATATATTTGTGACTAACTGTGCCTCCTGGTTTCAGCTGCGCTTAAAAATAAATATATTTAAAAATATTGTTGTAACTTAAAATAAGTATATCTTAATAAGATAAAAATAAGTATTGTACATATCCTACGGAGTATAAATATACTTTCAATAATTTATATAATATTCAGTTGACTTTATCAGATTTTAATTCATACATTT
>DWNE01004957.1:0-14539 GCA_018249875.1 Cecropterus toxeus | reverse complement strand
ATGGATTTTCATATTGTAGTTAGATCTTATGGTAAGTCTCTCGCCGTGCGCGCGCGCGCGTGTGTGTGTGTGTGTGTGTGTGTGTGTGTGTGTGTGTGTGTGTGTGCGTGCGCGTACGTGCGTGCGTGCATGCGTGCGTGCGTGTTTTGTGTGGGCGTTTTATAGATATACATATAAATGTTATAAGAAAACAGATAGGTATATAGAAAACAGATATTACTTACTTCCTTTCAAGGCTTCTTACAAAGATTTATTTAATTCTACGTACTACATTACAGTTAAAACCTTTTTCCTTTCAAATATACCCGTCGTAATTCATAACGTATGAATCATATTCGTAGTTCCAATAAACAACGATGCCAGCGGGTCCTTAAGTCGCCAATTAAAGAAATTAATATGACCTCTAACAATTAAGAGGCTGGAACACCCTATTATTGCAACTTCGTATTCGCCATTCCTGTTTCAGTGATGTCGACATGTAAATGTTTTGAAATATGAACTAGTTGATAACATATCTTGTTCTATTCGTCTATCACTTTATCTGTAGTGTCTGGATAGTAAACCGATAAATATAAACAAATATAGAAATAAATTATTATCGTACCTCATAAAGTATAATGAGTTACGACCCTAAAAATTCAAGACTCGTCATTGTAGCAGATGATTAGGGTTTTATTATTTTTAAAATTGATAATATTTTCATTTATCTATTTTTTCGAAATTTCTAAGTTATATTGTGTCTTCATTCCATTGTCATTAAAAAATATTATTTTTACGTAATTTATAATAGGTATTTAAGTTATTTGTGCAAACAAAATTCAATTTTTCATGTTGTTTTAAAAATAAATTTAAATTTATACAGAACTTTCGCTTAATAAGAATAAAATAATTGTATACTTAGTTAAAGTCTATTGTAATTTATACAGAACTATAGGAAGCGTAAGAATAAAAGAATTATACTTATACTTAGTTTAAAACTATGACATGAAAAGTGGTTTTTTTCTTATTTCTAATATTTACAATAGTTGAGTGTCCTAACCTTGAACATTTTATCTTTATTCGCGTTGATTGCTCATGATATACGCAGTATCTACCATCTTCCATTATATTTAGGGCATGGTCAATTACTGTTAGATTATGGTGCAGCGTTATCAATCGCGTCTCTCTGTGCATAGTACTTGATGTAAAAACTTGAGGAAAAAAATCAGTCTGGAAGTCAGGAAAAGTTTTTCTCTTTAAGTAAGTTTTAAAAATAAGGAGTCAGTAAAATATTTGTCTCTTTAAATGAGACGCATACAATATGCCTGAGATGTCCTTAATTTATTACTCTCTGTGGGGTACCTCCTAGAGTAAGAGGGTCTTAGACCCCAGACCATCGCTCTGGTGAAGCGAAAACAATAGACTTCAGACCTCAGACATCAGACCTTTAAGATCTTTTTTCATAGAACTCTTGGGAGTATTGGTTTTTGTGGGTCAACTCATACATTGGAAGACAGGGATATTTTCTGTGAGCAGATACCAATCATGGTTAGTAATGTATTTTGGTGATAGCATTAAGGGAATGCAAAATTTTGGATTTCATAGATCCTCTTAGTTATTTAGTAGGACTTCCACAAGAATAAGGATAATATTGCTAATCGTTAACAATTAATTAATGCCAAGTGTCTATAATTTTTTAAATGTAAATTGATCATTATTTCAGATTTAAGATTTATTCAAATCAAATCGTTAAAAATAAATAAAACATACCACAACGGTCTTGTATCACCTATCCTAAATTATACGCCAAGTGATAGGGAGAGCTTCGTACAACCAATATTTATTTATTTTTATTTTTAGCATATTTTATTTTAAAAAATATACAAAATATGCATGTATTGTGAAAATTAAATGTCTAAATATTACGGTACAACTGATAAATTGCAGCACGACGACAAATACCGGTTTTTGTATTTTCATATTTAGAGTTAGTTGTTACGACTACAACACTATACAGTATAATAATTCCGAGTATCTATCTATAAAATTTTGAGAGATAAAGCCGTATGATACACGGAATGATATCAGAGGCTTAATAAAGGAGCCCTTTACAATTTAAATAAAAAACCTTAAAAATCTAAATTTACCATTGTTTGAAATATTTTCGTTTTTTTTCTGGCTTTGATATCCAGCCAATCCAATATGAAATAGGCCACGTTTTACATCGTAATTGTAATCATATTCATTTGACAACATCACAATGGCGCTGAGCTGCCTCTATGATTTGCTGCCAGTACATACATACGCTGGGAATGTGCAGATCTGTCTGTCACATCTCAGTCACGAGGACGACTCATTATCCGCGCTGTTATTGCATTACTTTAAACCTACTAATTTAGTATTAATTTAACTTCCATTATTTTCATTATCTATGGTGACATAAGAATAACGTTGTTTAACAATGTCACTATGTGATGGAGTAAATTATAGGTGCGGTGCGGTAGCTGAGTTAACTGCCGGCTGTTTTCAGGAAATGTTTTCATACTGTGTTACAAATAACAATATATTTACTCGCAGAGTAAATACACGCTAAGTACAAAGCTTTTGCAGAGCCCCGGCGCTTAAATAATTTTAGGCGGGGCAAAAACTTAAAAATGCCGCCCCGGCCTCGTCGTCTCGTAAAAATCTAAATTCCTATCTTTTTTACCTCAACCTTTTTAACCTGTGAAAATGAATTCGGAAGTTTTTTAATGCTTTATAAGTAAATTTATGTTCACTCTATCTATTATCTATACCTGGTTCATGTCGCATTATAGGATTTGATACGGTGCTACGATTACAATTTTTCAAACTCTATCGATTTATATAATTTATGTAATTTATCGCGCATATCGTGAAACGTAAACGCTTGTGAACAATTAAAAACACAAGCGTATCTAACAACTTAGAATTGGAGTTGAACCAAGGAGTGTTCTACCATAATTTTTATGTGGAGTAAAACCTTAAAAATGCCGCCCCTTCCCACTTGAATTTATTATTTTGTACAATCTTAATCATTGCAGCCATCAGATGTCCAATAATTTGTGGTCTTTAAAAACGTATACGTGTCAAAGTTAAATAAATGATGGGTTGCGTATTCGTTTGAAAGGTTTGAATTTGGCGCCCTATTAATTTGCCGCCCGGGGCATAGGCCCCGGCTTGCCCCCCCCCCCCCCTAGATCCGGGGCTGCCTTTGCAAAAGTACAAAGTAACAAAGTAGTTGAAATTAACGAAGTAGTTGAAATATAGGTACTTCGAATTCCGAATAGTGATTTAAAGAGAGTAAGAAAAATATTCAATTAACTTGAATTTACACCTTATGGAAATAACTATGTTTAGACCTTCATTTTATTTAAAGGTGCTCATAAAAAATAAACTTAGGAATGTTCTGTTTGTTACGTTCTTATGATGTCGTTATCACGCGACAATCGATTATTCACGATATACGACTTATTGGACTCTCTTCAGTCGCAACCTATAGTCGCCCCTTTTAGGGTTCCGCACTCAAACGATAAACACTGAATACTATTACTAAGCCTCCGCTGATTGGCTGTCCGTCCGGCCGTCTGTCCGTCTGTCTGTCACCAGGCTGTAGGTACCTCATAAACCGTGATTGCTAGACAGTTAAAATTTTCACAGATGACACATTTATAATGCCGCTATAACATATATTAAAAACAGAATAAAGTAAATCTTTCAGAGGGGTTCATATATAACAAACGTGATTTTTTGGCGTTTTTATAGATAAAAGTATGGAGCCCTTCGTGCGCGAGTTCGGTTCGCACTTGGCCGATATTTTATTAAATTTACGCCATAACATAAAAAGACGCTTTCTACATCATAGCCCCACATTAGGATTTTCTCCTGTATCGTGGGTGCCATGGACAAACAAACCCAGACCCAGAACAGAAATCTAAATTCATCATTCACATTTCTGTCTGGCCGGGGATCGAATCCGGGACCCACTGCGCTTTAGAGCGGTATGGTGACCGCTCCGCCACGCGGGTCGTCAAAAATGTATACAGGGTGTAAATGACAGCGTACCGAATATTAAAAATATGGATTCCTGACACGATTCTGGTGCTTATAGCGTTGGAATTTTTCATCGCTTTTTTCTCGGATTTTCCAATTTTTTATGCATTTTTTTACAGATTTTGGTAGTATTTCAATACTACTGCACAATGCAACATGAATATAAAAAAACACTCATATTATTGCTTTTCACGAAAACCAGCAATAGGTTAAAATAATGTAATGAATTCGCTATCGACATAAATTCTGTATAGACAAAACACAGAATCCTTAAAAGTGATAGAATTATTTGTTATAATGTAATGTGCACCCGGATATCAGTGTCCTAAAACGGCATATGTAGTTCTGGCAGAAGGAAAACACTGATAAAATATGAACACTAATATTGTACATATTTACTTTTGGCATTATTTACTTGCCTCATTGGATACGGCCGACGACTTACCTACCTAATTACTTTTTTGTGATATATTATCATCTGGTATACTAACCATCAAGTTGTTATTGGCAATAATTAAAGCATTACATTATTAAAGTAATTACTTTAAAAAAAATATTGGGATTTAGCCACATCACTCCACTCAACAGTATTTAGCAACTGAATACATATATAAATTTAGAAAGGATCGAATAATAACACGAACGTATACCTAAATAATAATAAAAAATTGATACTTCGGTAAAATAATAAGTAAACGATGTTTAACAATCTACTCGTTACCTATACTGCCCCTATCATAGTTAACACTGTCACGTGAGGTAAAAATATTCATTTGATATATTTAAAAAAAAGCGAGTGCATTTCCTTGTTCTTGAGCTTGTTCGTAAGTTTCTGCTAACAATAAGAAAGTTTTGTTCATTTTAGGCCTCAAATCTAATATTTTTTTATAAGATTGGAGTAGCAAATTAACATGCAGTTTACTTGGTGGTAAGTGGTAAATTCCACCGATAAACATTCGACCAACTTAATACAATAAGGAGGTTGTTTCTGAAGTTAATCGCAAACAAGGTTGCTACGCTTAAGGATTAGAAATAGGCGTGACGGCGGTACCTCCCCAGCCGAACATTTGAAACATTTCTTTTTACGCTTCTTGATAGTTTTTATATACATATATTTGGAAACCTTTTTGAGAAATACCTACGTTTTTCACTTAGTCACGTGATTACAAAAACTAAAAGCGCGCGCCTATTCTCGATTTGAGCTCAGTTTGCCATAGCAGGCTAAATTCTGATTTTCATTAAGTTTTACTTATATATTTTATCGCCTCCAACTGCAACAAACAAGTGATAAGATTAAATATCATTAATTATTTAAATTGAAAAAGAAAATATAAATAACGCCGATAGCGCTAAGGGCGCACATGATAACCTAGTATTGGAAGTAGATACTAAAGACTGTGAGCCTGACCCTTCGACCTAACGTCAACTGATAAATTAGCTGACTGTTTATATAATAATGACTTTCTGTTTACCTTATACATTCAAAGGATTCTCTTGTATTCACGATATCATTTCCAGCATGTAGTTTACATAATGACACATGTACCTAATAGGTACTCATCACAAAATATATGTCTGACATCGGCCACAGATGCGTTGCTATCTGGATTCAATTCTAATCTCTATTGCACAACCTTCAAACCTGTGAAAAAGAATCCTGAAGTTTTTTATGAATTGATTTACAAGTTGTATGTAGAATCAGTGGCTAACCTCAAATTTTACTGTGCCTCAGGCAAGACTAGTCTTATCTGGGGGAGACTATAAATATTTCGAGACGGCAGTGGCCACTTTCCATCAAATTGACTGCATATTACATTGCTTCTTCTATATAAAATAAAAAGTTTCTATAAGGACTATCTTCCTTAATTTACTGCAGATAGCGCCTGACATACCTGTACATATTAAATTCTATTGTTCCAGAATACAAGATTTGTTGCTCGCGACCACATTACTCTGTTTCGTCTGGGCCAAAGAAGTGACGGATCTCGACGTGTTGTCCTCACGACCAACACGATGTACCTACGAGTATGCGTACGACATGTACGGAGCCCACTGTGGAGGTCTCCGGCTCACGAAAATTCCAAGTCTCAGGAGTGGTATTGAGGTCAGTAAATGTATCAAAATATTTTAAGAATAACCAGTAGGCAAGTAGTTATTTAAAAAACACATTTTAGTGTAATGGAACTGGGCAGAAGTAATTCTGAGACAAAAAATACAGACGAATTGAGAACCTCCTCCTTTTTAAGTCGGTTAAAAATAGTCGATTAAGTACTTGAACCTTTTTTACAGAAATCGAAACTAACTTACGATTTTCAAGTTTCAGCCGGATCGAAACGTTAAAAGAAGTAGATAACATTTTTTTTAGAATTTAAAACTGTACAATAGTAGTTTCTGGAAAAAATACACGAAAATAAATATAATAGTTTTTGAAATAAATAAAAATAATAATAAATATAACGCTTACTTACGCGTACTAAAATTAAAATGGACAGGAAACGCTTGTTAGGCAAAACCCGAACATATACACATATTATATGTTGGCTGAGCCGAAAGAATACCAAAATATACCTCTACTTAAAAGCACCATCTATGTGTGGGACCGCTATCACACTGCAAAGCCACAATGTCGGATTGACGAGTTATTTTTTTCATTGACAATAGTGAAAGACGTTGGGACTGTTAAGCTTTATCCTGACCTTCATCCACCAATTAATATTGAGTCGAATTTTGGCATTTTCTGTAAGCCGCATCAAGTAGTCTAGTAGGGTTAAAAGTTTTCAGTCAGTCAGATCATTGAAGACAAGACGAACAAACTATTACCAGAAAACAGGAAATCTTGCATCATGTCTTGCATTTATCAAATTAATAACATCAATTTTACATTCTGTTAATTGCGAATTTAAAATATTTTTCTTTTCTTACAAGTTCTAAAAATAGAATGAAATACAATATGATGTTTTCGCTAGGCGTCAAACCTAACTATAATACTTCATTATAAACATATACATACATACGTAACTCTATCGGTAACTAAGTCTTTTAAATAACTGAGCTACTCGGCCAAAAACAAGTAATTTAAAAACAAACGCCCACTATGATTAGGCATAAAGTAATAAACGTGTATTTGGCGCATCTCCACTTACGAGTATCGCCGCAAACATCATTATTTTACTTGTAGCTTGATGTATTGTATAAACCATATCTAGCGATTATCTAATCTCTCATTATCTTTTCATACATACCTTTAATAACAATTCTATGTAAAGTTACGTATTACAATGACTCAAATTTGTACAAAATAGTGTTATTAGAAACATAATAATCCCCTCCTTTCTATCACATCATAAAACTAATTAATAAATACCTGATTTTTATAATTAACGACTTCCCGTTACTGTCCTACAGCTGGGCACGGGCTTGATCTCATAATCAGAGCTCGGGCTAACTGCTACACACTTCATACATCCAGTAAATTTACTATATTAACTTTCAGGCATAATTCTCACTAAGTTTTCTTCCACCATCGGATCAAGTCATAGTTAATTTGTCATACACTCTTGTCTTTGAAAAATAAAAGGTGCATGCCTAGGTTTAAAAGCTCCGATATTCAGGCTGAGGAGCCAATATTATACCAACAAACTCCCTATCGTTATTTTTTTTACTAATCACAATATGAAAGTACTGTTGTGTTATATAAGATTTTTTTCTGTTCCAGATCCTTGACTTTAGTGATAACAAGTTGCAAGAAGTTCACGCTGATACATTTTACGGCTACTCCAGCATAAAATATCTCTACTTAGCAGAGAATCAGATATATCTAATAGAAGAAAACGCACTTTCATCTTTAACTAGTCTTCAGACATTAGATCTCTCAAATAATGTCATTTTGGATCTTCCCGACTCCATGTTTCAGCTGCCTTCTCTACGAAAGTTGTATCTCAGTGGGAACCCCTTATTGCATCTAAGCTTAAACAATCTTCAAATAACAAAGCCTATTCGAGCACCTTTGGAACTTCTAGATATATCAGATAGCAAACTTAAGGTGTTACCGGATTGGGGTATTTTGCCTCAATTGTTGCTATACAATATTTCACATAATCCTCTAACAAGTCTGGAAGCTCAACACTTTGTTTCGATGTGTCGACTGCAAAAAGTGGATTTAACAGAATCCATCGACAAAATAACCTTATGCGCCATCAAACTAACTGTAACGTGGTTCCAAGAGAAACAAATTTATTTCCAACTGGCCGACTACAACAGATTAAATTCTAGAGGTGAGAAATCATGTACCTAACTAAAGTAATTGTAAGACTCACTTTATTCCATTTTTTGTAGTTTGTATTAAATGAGTTTGTATTTCTTATTAGACTTAGCAAAGGAGCATGCAGTCCACCTGATGATAAATAGTGACAGCCGCACATGGACAACTGTAAGCAACTTAATATAGAACAGGCGTTCTATCTGAAGTCTATCACAGATGCATTGCTACTCCCGAGGACTGAAATACCCGCCACTTATATAAACGAACCGGCAACCATTCCAAAGAAACGCAAGAACTGCTTCACGCTAGAATTAATTGTGACGGTGGAACCTGCCCGTTCGAACTACACTGGTTCTACCTGGTCGTTGATTTGATTCCGAATGAAATGTAGAATTTTAGTGTATCAAGAGAAATAGTGTAGATGAAGAGATAGATAAATCTTTTCATCTGCGTAAAATGGCGACTGGTCTGACTGATGCATTTAGTTACAAGTAGTAACTAAAAATATAGGTACATTCCGTTTTATAACCGTTAGTGTCGATATAAACTTACAAATAATAAACTTACCTTTAGTAAATATTTTATATTTTTTTGTGTTCTCTTTTCAGAATTTGATAACTGTCCGCGACTCGAAATATCAGCTGATCTAAATTCAACTTATCAAAAATGTGACTCAGTGTACACTAAGGTATTTATCACGAGATTCCTAATTACATTAATTATTCTTTTACTTCTTATCAAAGTGTGAAATAAATAAGGTAGATGTCTTTGCATTCTACTGCTGAGGCTCTACCGCCAAGCCTTTATTTTACGTATGCACTTTTTAACCGACTTCCCAAAGGTTAAGGAAAGAGGTTATCTATTCGTCACGTATATGTTTTATAAAGTTATATTATCTTAATTATTAATAAATTATATTATATTGTTTCAGTTAAAAAACGTGAGAGGGTCGCGACGAACGTGGTTGACTATCGGCGGCGGTCTGGCTGGTTTCTTGGTGGGTTTTGTATTGCTTCTCTATATTATGCATCGACATAATGTAGCGCAGACCAAGCGAGCAGCTAATAAAGAGCTGAAGAAGACTCTCCCAGCGCCAATAGGAGACATTCCTGCTACCGTTGGCCTGCTTAATAATGTTTCGTAACGATTTGAAATAGCAGTTACTAACGTTCTAACGGTTTAGCAATTACCACGCGAAACCATTGTTGTGTAAAAAAACATATAAACGTTATTTTTAATAAGACGATTAGGAATTACTATAAAACTATGAAATTCGGGTTTCATTGCAAATATTTTATACTGATTATTGTAACTAATGTTTAAAACATTATGTGACATACCGTCCTTTATTGTTTTCGTTATATATATCTAAAATATTTTGTAACTAAATTGCCGGTTAACCAAAAATGTTAGAAATAAATTTTATTCATACATTTGTTACAATTAGTGCATAAAATTTTATTACATAATTAGGTAAAAATATAATTGTTTAGAAATTAATTATTCTATGTACTATTGCAGTAAAATTAAGGATAGTTCTTTATATGTAGTATTAAGTATATAATCGAGATCTTCCTATAGATTTTAAAATAATTAAATAAGCTTTGATTTTGTTATACCAATTTGAATGTAAATGTATGCGTTTATTATATTATAATGAAATTACAATATTAATAGGTGAGACAGAAAGTTCTATTAGTTTTTTGTGTCAAATTTGTATTAGGATTTTACAGAACTTAAAATATCTTTCCTATTACTGTAACAGATTTTGGACAAATCACTCTATTAAACTGTATAGCTTGGCAACTCCTAGTCTTTTTGATTAAAAAGTTTCTTTTTAAAAAAATATAGAGGCTATTAACCTTAAAATGGTAGAACTTTCGATTTTCCTCAATTTCGCTTTAGTCTATCTAAAAGCTGATTTTGTTGTATTACAATACCAAAGTTCTTAGTCGATTAAGTTATCCTGCAGACAACTCACTTTAGTCTGTGTATTTTGGCATACGTTTGAAATATGCACGTTTATTTACTAAATATTTGACTTCGTGACACATGGTGCCATTAACATTTGATGTAAGATAGGTATATATTTAAAACAGTAGGTTTAATGTTAAGCACGGAGCTTATAAATGCTTCTTATTGTATGTGTATTATGCAAGATAGTCGTGGACAGAGGGGAGTTCAGTGGAACCTAATTTACCTATAAGAAATTTTAACTGGCTTAGAGCTATTGACTATGGAATGAGTGAGAAGTATTAGTTCTAAGCTAAGTGTTGGGAACTGATGTCTACGGGTGACGGTGAACGCAATGCATCTAGTACAGTGTTTTCAGATCCTCATTACAAAATTACAGTTTTTCTACTGAAAACTACTAAAATTACAGTAGATGACATTTTAAATAATTTGAAAGGCAAGTTTTGTTCAACGAAAAAATGGTCACCTGTGTTTGTGCAATTTGGTGACCAGAAAAAGGTCATTCCTCGATCATAATCGAAACACAGTTAAAAAGTTGAAAATACAATAGATCTACAGTAAATACAGTGCATCTGGAAGCACCGATCTGGTAACGTCGGTTTAATATCAAAAATTAATCATGTGCATTGGTAGTGGAGGGTGTTAAATTGCAGTATTTAGTCACTGGAAAAATTCGTAATTGTAATTGTAATGTATAACTGGATAATTGTAAAAAGACCGTACATATATGTAAGGTCATTTCACGTAATCGTAATAATAATTTATTTTGGAAGAACCAACTATACAATTATGTTTATTAATAACAGAATGTTGAAAAGTTTTTAATCTTTTGATTCATCATACCTATGTCAATTTTCTTACGTTCATGGGGAATAAATTTAATGTATGAAAAAGCCGATGGTATTTGACACCATGGTTATGATCAGAAAAAAAACATACCGTTATTACTACATATTGCCTTTTTGACCTGTACTCGTTAAAATATTGCCAGTAATATTAGCTGCAAAGCAATAATACCTAACAAAGTAGGTATGGCTAAAAATTCTAGCAAGAATGTAAAAGGAATATTATTTCCACGTTATTATACTGAAACTTAGATTTAAGTATTTTGATTAAAATCATAGAATTGAATGAATTTATCATTAGAATTAAGGTAATTTTCTTATCACGCTGGCTTATGCCTGCGTGAGTTATAGAATGTATGCATGCCACCTGCATCTCAATGTTTCGTGGATAATTTTTCTGTCATGTATTATAGACGCACGCGTGATGCAGAAAATACAGCGAGTTAATTTACGAATGCAGGTACGCTATGCGCTCAATTTCATACCCGCGTGACAAGAAAAATGCCCTTAGTGAGTAAACTTGTGCGTGTTGTAACATTGTATTGTATATTTGTAATTGTGTAACTTGAAATGTAGGTAAAACTTTTGTAATTGCCAAAGATACTAAAATGTCACACCTAATCGTTCGTGTTTTAACTTCACAAAGTTTTTTACATGTTTATGTAGCTTATTCACTGTGATAGAAATATAATAACTTCTTTTTAAAATATCTTGTTTTTTTTTCATGTATTTCTTCCAAATGACTGGGTTCGAATCTTAATTTAAGTTCGATGATTCATTATCCTAATTCGTCGTCAACGATTACTGTCTCACTTCTAGGCTTGCATTTACTCGTAACTTGAGAGCTAAGAAAGATACAAGAGTCACTCGCTCTGCACTGCGAGTGTTAGGCGAGCATTAAAATGGACGGCACCAAAATTTTGTCCTTATACGACACGAAATTTGCAAATTGTAGCGAAAATTGACAAAATTCTCTCAACACTCGGACGCGAAGAAAATGTTTGGTGGCTGAACTGTAAGACTGAAAGCAATATGGCCATAGATCACGACTTCTCAAATGCAGATTGGTACACTATGAACGCCTTTGAGAACTTTATTTAAAGATCTCTGGCGAGTAGATTTCATCATGCTTGCATTCGCCGTTAATATAATAATTCATTTCTAATACGTCTATTTCGAAAAAGCCTAAGTGCAGTGTGTATTCTAGATATCCTAAAATAATATTCTCATACTCACTGATATAAATGGCATTACTTGAAAACTTGAGTAAAAAAAACGCTCAAATCCCATTTAAAATCGAATTATATTTAAACGAAATTAAACAATCAGAACTAAACGATCAGAAGCTAAAAATATGAAGTTGTCTGTTACAATGATTTTATAGATACATAATGAAACCGCCCTCTTGACATTGCATGTAAACTAAACAATAAAAAAACAACAACAATGTAATAAACACGAGTTATCGTTCCCTCAGTTGGCCAATTCAGGTGCCGTTCTACTCAGACACATTTATTGGTAGCCAGCCTTAGGGTCATTCCGTTTAACGTTGTCCAAACTTTGGGAAGCACGACGTTGGTCTCAGGTATCCCGTTTTTCGCTGTCACTGACTGTCCTCGCTGCTGATGTTGAAGGTTGAACGTCTTTCTCCTTTGCTAGTCGCTGCTTGCTAAACTTACCCATGCCCGGCTGGTAAATTGGCAGGCTGGGGCGATCCTGCAATATTGAAACGTGTCTTTACAGATTGTAAATCAATATGCTAGTATGCATTTATTTAACTTTAGCTTTCTCTAGAATATGAGAGCGATAAACATAAGGGAATGGTGGTATTATAATTACTTGTTTTAAAGAAGTCTTTTTGTGATTCGACAGTATATTCTCGTTAAAAAAGCGTTCGAAAAATAAACCTTCAGATATAATAAAATAGCTGAGGCAATAATGTCCCCGAAGAAAGGACCTATTATTATTATTTTATAAGTTAACTATCACGCTTTGTTGCAAATTTAACATAATTATTAAGTGCAAATTCTGTTATTGTTAACATTACATTACACAAAAATATATACTTTTCATTAAAAAAATGGAAAAAAAGTCAAGATAACTATCATTTCCAATTTTACTATACTTAAGGATAGCTAGCGCTTGCCCATTTAATAATTGAAACATTTATTTCTTCGATTTAACTTCTTGGTTAATGAGCCTTTTCAACTTTCAGGTGCAATACATTTTTTTAGTATAAACAAGTTTTTTAGTATTACAAGTAGGACTATTTACTTATATAGGACTGCTCTTTGGGGTTATAATTATTTGTATAACAAAGCATCTTACCTTATTCCTAATTCTACGTTCTGTGCGACGATCATTATCAGTTTTGTCCTTTTCTTCAGATCCTTCGCGTTCCAAAGATCTACCCCTATCTTCGACTGACTTTTGTCTTCTTAGATCAAAGTCTTCACTAACTGTAGTATCATCAGATTCTACACTCTCCCTTCTAACCTTTGAACCACTAGAAAATACATCAGTAGTTTTAGATGTGACTTTAGATGTTGTGGGTTTCATACTATCATCACTGGCTACTCTACTGGATTTAGCATCAGAATGGTTTTCTTCCAATTTCACTTTCCTATCCATACTTTCGATCATTTTAGCTAAATCATCTGTCTTCACTTGGGGCAATTGAGTGAAAGGTTTAATATCATCATGGTTTAACGATTTTGGTTTGCCTTCAGAAGACATGATTTTACTAATGGCTGCTTGTTTTTCTGTTTTTGCAATGTCAGCCTGTTTAATTCTCTCCTTTCTTGTATCGCTATACTTTTTACTTTTTGGTTCGCGGGGTGATTCCTTAAACTTGTCCCGTTTGTCTTTCTTAAATCCTCTGTCATCTTCAGTTTGATCTTCATCTTTAAAAGTATTGTCTTTCTTATCGAATTCTGTCTTTTTCCTCTTATCTGGTATAGTACTAGTGCTAGGCTTACGTTGATCTTTATACGATTTAGATTCAAATACAGTTCCATCTTTAATATCTGTTTTTACATCATCTTTTAAGTCTATACTTGGTTTTTCCCTTTCCCATTCTCTTGGCTTGACTTTCTTTATGTCAATTTCCATTATTTCCTCTTCCTCCTGCACAAAAATTTAATGAACGATTAACTACCCTATTTTAAAATTTGTTAAACTAGACATACATACATATTTTATATATGTTCAGTATCTAAAAGTACAAATAAATAAAGTAAATATTAAGACATAATTTTTTGATGCCCAGTCTCTTGTTTCTTATTGGGTATCATAATAGAAACTGAAAGCATTAACGTTACACTAGCAATTGGACATTGATATATAATAAACACTCACGAAAACCAAAACGAAACCTATTTTGTTCAAAGAAGCTACAGCTACATGTTGT